>JAOTOM010004385.1:0-280608 GCA_034440615.1 Ashinkailepas kermadecensis | reverse complement strand
TCTCCCTCTCCCTCTCCCTCTCCCTCTCCCTCTCCCCTCTCCCTCTCCCTCTCCCTCTCCCTCTCCCTCTCCCTCTCCCTCTCCCCTCCTCCCTCTCCCTCTCCCTCTCCCTCTCCCTCTCCCTCTCCCTCTCCCTCTCCCCTCTCCCTCTCCTCTCCCTCTCCCCTCTCCCCTCTCCCTCTCCTCTCCCTCTCCTCTCCCTCTCTTCCCTCTCCCTCTCTCTCCCCTCCCTCTCCCTCTCCCTCTCCCTCTCTCTCTCTCTCCTCTCTCTCTCTCCCTCTCCCCTCTCCCTCTCTCTCCCTCTCTCTCTCTCTCTCTCTCCCTCTCCCTCTCTCTCTCTCTCTCTCTCTCTCTCTCTCTCTCTCTCTCTCTCTCTCTCTCTCTCTCTGTCTCTCTCTCTCTCTCTGCCGACAGGACTTTCTTTGGCTCTCATGGGCCCTATTCATCCCCCAGAACCCTCTCCTGTTTTTAGGGGCTCATCAGTCTTCGATAGCGCTGCCTAGGTTTCATCTTACCAACATTCCAGTTCAGAGATGTTCCATCACTATCCTCTTCAGTTCCTAGGGGTTTTGCTCATCCCTCAGGGGCCCTTTCACCTTGTGCCTCACGATGGTCAACTGTCGGCACCCTCGTACCCATCGGTGGTCGGCTACCCCCTTAGCTACTTCCTCCTTGGCTACGCCACTGAGCATGCTTCAAGTGATCACCTACATTCCAACCAGTGCTACCTGTCTGATTTGAAATTAATTCAGGTGTATTCGCATCCCAGACTCTGCATTCCCAAAAAGAAACAATGCATCACATGCGGTCTGCAACCATTTGGCAGAACTCGCATCCAGCGTCGTTGGTCGGTGCGCACCCTTCTGTTCGTAAGCCGCGCCTGTGGTCGGACCGACCACGGCTGGCGTCAGCTCAGTGCTGCTGTACGGCCATGCATGGCCTGCAGCTGGCACGGACGTCACTCGGTGCAATATGCTGCACACGTGCACATCACAAGCGGCCACTGTAGGCACGGGCAGGGTGACCAGTCGTCCTGTCAGGCTCAAGTCAGCTGACGCACCGGGAGCCTTATCACCGGTGTCTCACCCAAAACTGGTCGGACGGCTGACGGGTAAATAGGCAAACTCATGACGCGGTCTGCTGGGGCTGCCCACCTCACCAGAGTTATGTTGAGTTGTTCCCAGAGTTATGTTGCCGTCAGTTGTGTTTCCGTCAGCGGTACCTTTTGTACAGGTTGAGACGCTGAGTGGTACGTGATGACGCTCTTAGACGGCCTGCGTTCGCCACCCACCATCAATTCCCGAGCGTTGTCGAGACGTGCACCGGCCTTCGCCGCGACGATTCCGCTCAGAAAAACGTCTTCGATGAACAGAAACTTGGTGAGAATCGCCTCTCGGTACAGATCTTGAATGAGGTCGCCGGTGATCAAGTAAGAGCCGCCAACGATATAAAGCGGATATGTGTCACCGTGGAACTCGGCAGTGGTAACGCACCACTTAGCGGTGCGGGTGATGTTCTTATTTCTCACTGGTTTGCTATTCCGCATGCGTTTTCCATAAATCTTCCTTTTGGCGTCTTTATTTACGTTCAGAAACAAAAATAGATTGTGGGCATCTAGGAAGACATCATCGTCGATTTTCAGCACAAAATTTGGCCGTGAACAGAAACGGCTGACCCACTCCAGCATGGCTACAGTCTTCAGTGTCAGGTTGTGGTAGCTGTCCACGAAGCTGCCCTGCACCACATCGCCATGGCGGGAGTGCTCCTGCACCAAGCTTGCCTGCACTTCAGAGGAGGTTTCTCCGACCAGGAATACCAGCGTGACGTTGCCACTGTGGCCGACACGGCCCCACGTGGTGCGGATGGCTTGGCGGTGCGCCACGTTGGCCGCAGCCGAGCACACGACGATCACGACGGCCACCTGGGGGCGGCACGAGCTCTTCATGAGCTGGCTGAAGCCGCCGCCGCCGTACCGGAACAGAAGCAGCTGCGGCTGGCCGTCAGTCTGGCCCCGGTGTGCCGGGAACTGGCCGGCCAGCGTCACGGCCGTCTGGGCCACCTCCGCTACGGAGACATTTTGCAGCTGTGGTCGCAGCCACTCGGCTAGCGATTCACCGACGCGCCCGACGTGAGTCCTCTCGAGCAGCTCCCGCCCTTTGGCCGCCTTCTCACTGCCTGGCTGCCTTCGACGACCGTTCAGTTCCGATGTGGATGACAATGCTGACCCGCTGTGCCGAGTGCTGCCGATCTGAGACACGATCGCATGAAGTCCGACCTTGCTCGGCAAGCCGTCCACACGATTAGAATCCGCATCCTGTTTAACAGTGGGCACCGACGTAGGCGGCAAAACTGCCCGTGGGAGCCATTGCAAGAGAACAACTACTCCGCCGGAGAGAAACAGACCTGCCAGTAGGTATCGAACAGCAGGATGCCGCCGCATTGTTTGTCGATGAATCTGCTGCAGTGTGAACACTGGAAAGGTCAGCATGGCCAGCATCTTACACTTGACAGGTGACAGTGGTCGGTGGGAAGCTGACGGAGCACTTCAAGTCTGCACGACGGGCGTGACGATGGTGGTGACGATGATGGTTTGTCACGGACGGCGGCAGACTGCACAGGACAGGTGACGGTACCGGCTCGGCTCCTCCACGCTCGGCAGCCGTCTGTCGACTGTCCAGTCGGTCGTCGTCGTCGCCGACGTCGCCACGCCCACCGACTCCCCATCTGGATGATCGCATTGGATGCTAGAGGTATCGCCCCATTCGGTGCGGTGCACACGAGTGGTATTGATTATCGTGAGCCTTCACTGTGCTGCAGGCCGAATTGATAACGTGTGTCGTGGGAGCGAGTGCATGTGTTGCTTAACCTGGTCTTAACCTGGTCTTTCCGGTCAGATCCTCACACTCCACCTCAGGAGGGGGTCTTTACATACCCCCTCTAATCTCCACGCTAAGCGTCGCACAAAAAGGAAACAGGTGTCATCGGAAAGCGCTCGACGAATAGAGGCCGAAACCTGCCCCCAAAATTGCCCCCTAAAAAAATTGACGTCACCAGGAGGTTTATGTTTTCACGACTGATGTCATAAGTTGGTATCAGGAAAGTATATTTTGGAAAAGTTTTAAGAACCAAAACTGCTTTGGAATCAGAAAAGGAGGGCGAAATTGACCACTGCCCCAAAATGTTTGTCTACCGTAAGGTATGTGTGTAGTTTTAAAATTTGCCAAATTTCCTATGTTCATTTTTCGAATTATGATTTGTATAATGGATTGAGCGCACTAAGAAACCTTGTTTTAAGCTAGCTAAGCTCTCATAAAATGTGCTCACATAAGCCAACATGTTCGGTTTTATTCCTAATTCGCAAAGATGCAAAACTAGCGTCATGGAAACATAACAATTAAAAACGTCCTCTAATGCCTTTTTACGTCCCTAAAAATAGGAGAGCTGACATTGCCATTGAAATATCTTTATCCGCTAAAGCGTGACGACTGGTTGAAATTTTTGGAAGCGGCCTAACTTGACCTTGACGAACTCGGTGACTGTGAATGGCCTGACAGGAAAATATCCACGCAACATGTCAAATTGATGTGGGGAAAGGTGGGAAAATTTCCACGCACTGCCGCGCGCCGTTTTTACACTAGCCGCGGAAAACCTTAGGGGAAGACATGTCTCACTCTCTCTCTCTCTCTCTCCTTCTCCATATATCTCTCTCCCTTTCTCTCTTACTTCACCCTTTCTTGCGTTACTATGCATAAACTCCCGACACCCCAAAATCTCCCCATCTTCTCTCTTCATAGATAGTCTCTTGAAGTCCCCAGCGACTCCAGCCCTGAGGCAGGGTGAGCGGCAGCCAGCACATCAGCCACAGTTGACACCAGCGAGTCTCCGTCCAACAACTCCGAGTCGCCATTACTACTGTGGTCTGCGTCAGTCGGCCCGGCGGATTTAAAAACGGGCTAACTATTCCTGATCAACACGATCTTCGATTGCTCCCGCGTTTCTGTCGGTGGTTCGGTGGTTTTCCATGGGCGGAAAATGGTAGCATACAGTTGATTGCAGACCGCTTTAATGATGTTCATATTGTATATCCAACACGGGAAGATTGCTATGTATACCGACGATGTGCAGTTCCTCGACTTTGAGACGCGAAACGAAATCACAGACATTAACCAACGATTGATGAAATCACTGGCGGTCGATTATAATTGGTCTATTGGAAATCGATTAATATTAATTTCCTCTAAAACTGAGATGGTTGTTCTCCAATCTTCTAAACATAATTCGCCTGTGGAGTGCTCCGTTCGTCTGGGCGAGTTGGAAATAGTACCCACGATATCTGTGAAATTACTTGGTGTGAAAATTAACTCCCACCTGTCATGGGATATGCTTGTATCTGCTGTTATGCGTCTGTATAACCGCACACTTATTGGACTCATTGGACCGCGACATAAGTTGTCTCACATTACGAGACCGGTGCTAATTGAGGAACTTGTGTTCCCTCACATAAGATACTGTGTGTCTGTCTGGTGAAGCTGTAGCAGAGCCCAGAAACGGCGCATTAAAAACATGCATCAAGTTCGGTACAAGGATTGTCGCCGGCTTGCACCACAGGGATCACGTGGCGGCAACGTTGAAATAACTAGGATGACTCAAATTGGAATACTTGATATCCGAGGCAGATGCTCACTCAGTTTTCAAACTTATCAATTAATATGAATGAATTAAGTCAACTGAACTGTCGCTCAACTGTGTCGCAACGGAGCACCACGGCCACGGCTTACGGTGACCTCCAGGTACCACGATGCCGCACAGCATTTGCGAATTGCTCCTTCATACCGTTAGCCTGCCGGACGTGGAACAATCTGCCTTCATATGTGAGGAACTCAGGTGGACACAATGTCTTCAGACGGAGTCTTTCGGCCATGCTGCGCACGTCCGAGCCCAAACTTCCGACTTCCGGAACATTGCCTACCTGAACACTATGTCACTCGTTATCATGTATGTTCGTGATGATGATTTGTGCTGCACATTACTGCACAACTGTAACGGAAACTGAAAAACCGTACTCGGGAGGAACCGAAATACATTACATTACAATACACTACACTACACGCACCGGAGAGGGGGGGGGGGCGGAATTCGACGACACCTGTTTTTTCGACGACATCTCATAAATGGGTGGCGATATTGTAATGAAATCTTGTGACTTTGCTAAAATTGATATGCATCATATGCAACAAAAATCGAAATCCGTTGGCAAATATGGGAACTGCGGCGGCGCGAAGTCGACCTACCGGGCGGCGGCTAAGCGTTCAAGGTCACAAAGGCTTGGTCGGTGCGGTGGAGCGGCGGCGCGATATGGCGACCGATCTCGACCTCATTTGGTCCATGATGAAGGCATTGGTCTATGGCCATGAAAGTTATGTTGAAGCGAGCGCATTACAGTCGCAATATGTCCTCCAAACCTTGTGCTTATAACTTCAATAGTTTCCGAGATCTTAGGGTAGCGGCGAATCCCCCCCCCCCATCCCCCACCACCCCACCTCCAATACGCGTCATGTGGGAGACCCTCCTGCGCGCGTGATATGATAGACAGCTGGCAAGGAAAGTCATGTTTTTGCGCCATCGGATTAAAGGCCGGCTGTTATAATGTACTTGCGATATAGCATTGCTTGCATCAGTCATGCACTATCCGCGAACTTGTTGCAACCAAGCCGAACGGTGAAGTTTGTGCTGGACATGTGACAACGGTTCTGTTGAAACGACTGAATACACACGCACACACACACACATATATATATATATATATATATACATATATATACACATATATGTATATATATATATATATATATATATATATATATATATATATATATATATATATATATATATATATGTATATATATATACATATATCAATATATATATATGTACATATATATATATATATATATATAACGTACATAGTTAAGAAATGCCCGTATTTCCTGGCAGTGGCGTCGCCACGAAATTCTTCCAGGGGGGGCAATGTTGATAAGGGGCCTCCTGCTCCCCGAAAAGGGGCCTCCACTGTGTTAGGGCCTCCTCTTGCTTTTTAGGCTCTTAGTAGGGTTCCCGAATGGAAACATGATTTCATATTGATGTCTTGTTTGTTCTTGGCATGGTATATAATTTACGCAAAGCGCAATAGCAAGAATCCTTTTTTTCGCTGAGAACCGAGCCATACCAGGGTATAAATAAGCAAATGTAGATAAATACGTCAGTGCCAAAACAAACCAATATCTTTATGCTTTATCGACGAGAAGAATCTTCCCGCTGGCCTCTAGATTGTAGTGAGCTGGTGGGGCTCGTGCTGAGCATATCTTAAAGATATCTCCCATTAATCAACCCACTTCTTTGTTCACCAAGTTTAACTGAATATAGCTAGGTTCATCACTACTGTTAGTCATTCCCACCAGCTTGATCTCATAAACAAACTTAAACGATCATTTCTCAGTCCCAGGACAACAATTTCGCGAAGGTGACAACGAGAAGTGGATTGAATTGGTTTTCTGATCGTTATCTTAGGGATTTATTAATTTTTTTTCATAACATTTGTTGCCGGCTGCAAGGCACTTGGCACAGAAGCTAAAATAATAAATACTCCGCGAATAAATTCACGGCAAGAACAAGCATTGAACAACCAGGCATCAATGGCAATGTAACAATGTAACAATGACAATGCATAAATAATGCAAAACCTTCGAATTCCACGCCGTCACGCCCATGGTTATCGCTGTGCTGTACCGTTTTGTAAATTATGTCGTTGAGAAGGTACTGAAGCTGGGAAGCTCTAATCATGCAGGCTGTAATCACAGAAGACAACTTTGTAGGAAGAAAATACATTTTAAAACATCATTCCTCCCATTTAATATGGGGCATCGGTGTTGTTTTGTATGCTTGTGAGGGGGAATTTACCCCCGCAATGTTGGCTTTGCTCCATGGGCGTAAGTTCTGAAAATTATTGAGAGACCAGTGACGCACCCATATTTGCGTCAAGGGGAGGGGGCAAACGTATTTGGAGGGGGTCCAACTGCTGAATAAAGTCTTCCGATTTCGACCACTATTTTGTCAAAGGGGAACTTTTTAAATAAAATAATTAGTGATCAACTGAATTATCCTGTGGAGGGGCCTAATCTACCACTATCGTTTCTGATTCGTCGGATTTCAACCCTAGCTCCCACAACCTGTTCAAATGTATTCTTTTGGTATTCCTTGATAAGTCACCACGCACTGCTGAAATTACACCCGCACAAATCACTTTAAAATGTAAAATTTTCCAATTTAAGACATTCCAGTTCATAGTGCCCGGTCGCCACGACGCCAACGTTAGTGCACGTGCACACCCATCTTGCGCATTCGGCGCATTCGCCACACTTCGTGCGATGCTACGGATTCTGCTGGGCCTCCTACGTTTTGTTAATTGCTGCCACATGATAGACTTACGCCATATCTGACGTGATAAAATGCTTCGTATGGGCGTTCGCTGCGAAAATTAGATTAATTAAATTCGATCATTAGTTCCCTTCTTACCATATTTTATGGTGAAGAAATGCGGATACCCGCTGAGCTTTGATGCACCTCATATCTTTGATTAAACATGCTTCCAGGTTGGCTACCGAACCGAAGCCCTGCCTGAGTGTACTTCTTTGGACCCGTTTCGTATTTCTTCGTCTACGGATGTGTCCTAAGGCTCCAATTCATTTTTGTTAGAGGCCCAACGCATTTTCGAAACCCCTGCTCGTTTTAGGGTTTTGTTGCTTTTTTGCGCACCGAATATTTTTTTTTAGTTGTCGGGGCGCTTTCAAAGATCTCGATGTGTTTACTTAGTGCCCGGTATTTTTGTTCGTTTTGGGATCATGTTGCTTTTTGCGGCTCCAGCCTCTTTTCTGGCCTTTGTGCGGTCATATGGCCCCTGTGTGCCTTGAGAGCTTCCGGTGTTTTTTGTGTTTTTTTTAGTGTTCCCGGTATATATATTTATGGCTACAACGCATGTTTTCGGACCCTGCCGCTTTTTACGAGACTGCGCTTTGAAGGGCCAGTCGCATTTTCGGTCCCCGTTGTGCGCTTAGGGTCCCGCTGTGTTTATTTGGGGCTTCTGACGCACATTTGTGGGGCCCCAGTACGATTTTGAGGCTTCGGTGCGATTTTTCTGGGTCCCAGCGCGACTTATCGCGCCCAGGCGCGTGGTTCCGGGACCCAACGCCAGTTATCTGGGCTCAACGCGATTTTTGTGTATCTCTTCTGAATTTTCTTTAACTTCCGAATCCCGCCCTGATTTTTCGAGTCCCTGGTGCCATGTATTTGTATCTCACCTCGATTTTCTTCGAGCTCCGGTATGTTTTTCGATGCCGTACGCGATTTGTCAAGGCATCTGATGACATGTTCGGCGCTCCAGAACCATTGTCCTGACCCGGACGTTTTTGCAATCCCTCCTGATTTTGGAGGGCTCCGGCTTTATTCTTCGGATACCGATGGGACTTTAGGGGTCACATGGTGCCTATGTGGGGCCATAGACGCCAATTGTTTCGGCCATGTGTTCGCCTAGGGGAGTGAAGGGACGCCGGAGACGTGCATCTCCCAAATGCTCATTAAATCTTTCCCTTACTGGGCGAATCGTTTCCCCAACATAGAGAGCGGACGGACAAGTGATGCACGTCACCTTATATACTGCATTTTTTACTCGACATCGTCCTTTTAGGCCATTGCCACATGTGTGGCATTTTTGTTACCTGAAGGGCAAGTGAGGATGCTGAGGGCTGACATTACCAGATTAGATCTTAGTGACGGTCCAGTAAGGGAAAGATTTAATGAGCATTTGGGAGATGCACGTTTCCGGCGTCCCTTCACTCCCCTAGGCGAACACATGGCCGAGCATCACTTGAACATGAACCATCCGGAAACCAATGAAAATTTCAATATAGATATCCTAGGCATAGCGAAAGACGGCGCGGACTTAAAAATATTAGAATCCCTGTTTATTCGTGAGCTGAAACCAAGTATGAATTCCCACCAATCGTCATGGCATGTATCGTAGGCTACCAGTTTTACCGATGTTTTGCGTGTGGCTGAAAAATTATCGCGTGCGCAGGGTCTTAGAGAAAGGCCAATGAATTGCATATTGATGTGTGTAAACGGACATTGATGTCACAACTATGGACACTTTGCCGCCAGGTAGACGCGTTCGGGTCGCGACGGCTTTCACCTGCCGTCCATGTATATGCACGTGAACGTTAGTTTTTTTTTCTTCCCTTTTTGGCGTTTCTAAGTGCGTGTGTTCATTTTTTTTTCTTCACTTTTTTTTTCTCGCAGTGGAGGTGGTGAATGGATTTTGTCAAGTTTTTGTGCTTGCAGTAATTTGAATTTTCGACCTGTTCGCCGATCACAACGAGTGCATTGTTTGACAATGGCCTATGGCCGAAACGTCACAATATATATTTACAATTTTTTATAACATTGAGTCGTTCCTGGATCTTGAAGATCAAGCTAGCTTTTAATATATCCACAATATATATATATATACATATAAATATATATATATATATGTATATATATATTTATGCATCTATATATGTACATATATATATGTGTGTGTGTGTGCGTCCAGTCGTTTCAACATTCAGTCGTTTTTAAATGCCAGAATGTGATTGCAGGAGGAAACGTTAGCCCTCCTGGCTAACGGCAGAGGGCGGCTGCAACCGATGACGCCGGTACTGTGAAACAAATTCTGGGGACTACGCAAGCTCCATGGGGATGTCCCCATTGCTCCCTCCCTTGGCTACGCCACGGGCCTTATTCTTGCTAAATGTTGCAGCTTGGACTAATCCCAACGTCACCGGGGAGTCCCATGAAGTCCTGAATGACGTTATTTGATGATGAATACTGTGTGCGTCACATATAGGATACATGCCAAAAAGAGAAAGATTTCTTCAAGTAGCTTCGATTTTGCGAAACATTTGCAATTCTTCTGTTTTCCTCTATTATCATATATTGACATTGCTCAAGGTCTTTGTTTTCGCTGAGGAGAACTTCTGAAATCTGGACTAATCTATGGTGAAATAATGCAAGGAAGCTTCGCTTGGATGTTAAAAAAAACATGCGCTTGCCAGGGAAAACTGAGGGTTGGGAAAGGAAGAAATGCTGCTTATGGGGGAACGCCGGATAGATTCAGAGCTGGATGGCAGCTGTCCCTCTTGCCCCCACCCCCACCGGTCCTCGGATCTCTGCTCCTTTCATGTCTTGGGGACTCCTTACCAAATTGAGTGTCTCCTCATGCAACCTGGGGGCCAGTTTCATATTCCATATTTCTCTTCTCCCATCTTAGTTGTCTTGTCTTCTATGACGGGAGTCTCCTCTATTGCGTGGTCCTCCCATTCCAAATTAGGGGTCTTCTGTCACGTCGCAGAGCTTCGTCTTCTAACCTAGATGCTTCTTACCCATCTTGAGGGCTTCCCCTTGTGTCTTGGGGGGACATCATATCTAATCCTACTGGCTTCCTCTCTCGTCTTATAAACCTCCTCAGTGCATGGGGCCTCCTTACCTGTCTTGGGGCCTTTTCTATCTTGGGGGCTTGTTTGCCCGTCTTTGAGGCTCCTCCTGGGTCACATTTCCCCTTCGAGAGGCCACTTCCTCTATCTTTGGGGCCTCTTTTCCAATCTTGATGGAGTACTGATGAATTACTTTTCTTTCCTAGAAACGTCAGCTTCTAAATTTGCAGCCTTCTGCCCTGCCTCAGAGGACTTTTTATTTCCTAGGAGGAGCTTTCTGATCCGTTTTGTGGGCCGCTTGTCGCATCCGAAAACCATCGCTCCTATCTTATTGCCCTCTTATCTCGTCTCTTGGGCCTCCTTTCATCTGGGGGCGGCCTCCTTTCCATTCTTCCGCCTCCTCTTCCAAAGTGAAGCTCGACCACGCTTGGGAGCTCCTCTTCTCCCCTTGGGGAATTTTCTCAATTCAAGGGCTTCCTTTCAGTAGTATCTCAGTGGCATTTTCTCTAGTCCTGTGGGGCCTTGCATGCCAGTATTGGGGTCTCCTCTTCAATTATATGGCCTCCTTTCCTATATAGGGGCCTCTCCTTCCAAATTAGGGACATCCTGCCACACCTCAGGAGCCTCCTAGACTAAGCTGGGTGGCTCCATACTCGTTTCGGTGGCATCCGTTTCATCCTGGGGCCCTACTTCCGTATCTCGTGGCCTCTTCTACCATCTCTGTCGCCCGTCTTTTACGAACCTGATCTGATTGTTTTAAGTGGTGGGAAGATCCTTGCCAGTTTTCGGGGACCTGCCCTTCTAAGCTGGGTGCCTACCAACCGTCTCAGGGAATCATCTTGCGCAATGCGATCGCGTCTCATCTTCCAGTGGCTTCCTCTTGCAAATTAGGGGCCTCTCTCACGTCTTCGAGGGCCTCATCTCAATTCATGGAGTCTCATTGCTCGTTTTAGATGTCTCCTTGCGCGTTATGGGGCCGTCTCTCGTATCCCATGGTCCTCCCTTATCTTCTGGGCCTCCCCTGACGTCCTGGGGGCCAGTTGCACTATTGTGGGCTTCTTCTCATAAACCAGGAGTCTCCTCTAAATTAGAGGCCTCCGCCACGCATCGGAGACCAGCTTTATTATGGACAAGCTCTACCCGTCAGAGTCGCAACCAAGGGGACGGAGGCTTGTCCCCCTGTCCCTCAGTAAACAAAAATATACTAGATTAAGCAAGACATTTATATATTTTTACCACGCAAAAAAAATCGTTAAAAAACCCGTCTTCGGGATCTTGGATCTTCGAACTGCATCCCCTATCGCACTGGCTACTTCTCAGTCTCAGGGGCCTTCTCTAATTTGTTTGGGCCTCCTTGCCAGTTTTTGAGGCATTCTCTTCTGTTCAGGGGGCCTCCGAGCCCGTCTTCAGGACCCTCTTTAGTCCGTTGGACTTTTTTTTATCCTTGGAGCCTCCGTTTCCAAATGAAATGTCTCCTCTCTCGTCTTTGGGACTCCTCCGTGTTTCGGACCTCTATCCACCTGAAGGGCCACCTCGTGCGTCCTGGTGGACTCCTGCTCTCTCCCAGGGACATCGTTTCCCATCTCTTCTGTCCTTTCCTGTCCTATCTATGGAGCTTTGTGGGACTTCTGTAACAAAGTTAGGTTTTGGGGCATCTAAATCCCAGACATTCAGTCCCCTCCCCGGCGCGCGCCGCGCCGCCGTTGCCAGTGGGTGATGTGATCGAGTGTCGCTATTGTGTCGGGCGCCGTGTCGCCAGATCAGAGGCTGCAGTACCGAGCCTCTGCCAGTCAGCCGATTGTTGTGGTTCGCCAGCGTCCGGTGAAATGCTGATACAGCCCACGTGTGCGACGCCAGACCGAGCGAGGCTGCCGATGTGCACACACAGCACCGTTCCCCACGGAGGGACCTTTGTGCTGAGATCAGAGTCTGTCTCTGATGTCTGATGTCAGAGAGCGCGCCTGTCTGCAGTATAGTGCACGGGGTTCAGAGAGAGCCATTGTGCTCTCTAGACGCCAGTTCAGAGCGAGCCTTTGTTCGGGCCGACGCCCTGGCAATGCGCGCGCAGACCAGGTGACTGACGAATCGCGAGCTGGTCACGTGGTACGGCGTTGCCTGAGGTTACTTAGTAACTGAGTCGGAGATGAACTGACGGACTCGCGCTCATTCTCTTGTCGACGAACGTTCTGGGCGGAAGGACGCCACTCGGGGGCGGCCAGCCGCCGCCTGGCCAGCCGCCGCTTCACCACTGGAGGTATGTGAGGCTGATAGCAAATCGCTATGGGTGACTGAGATGTAATCGCTTGAATACTTGTAAGGCGTAGAGCGAATGAAGACCGGTTAGAATGTACGTTGGAGATCGTATGTGAAACTGTTGCTCTGTCTGTCAAGCTGATCGAATCACCATTAATGCCTAATCTTGGTGGCCATTTATCCGTTGACTAATATGCACAATATAGAAGTGCTGGCTTTGGAAGTGCGTGTCAAGGTATGCAGATCATAGCTCGGAGATGGAAGGCTTCGAACCATTGAATTTAACCGGGGTCTTAAATATCGTCCAACGCTGAGGTACCCTAAACTATCAACGTGCCAGAAGAGGTTTCCCCCTTCAGGGATGGCCCTGAAAACTCCTCTACACTTCCTACAGAAAAGAGTTCTGATTTTTATATAATATTAAGTGTCTGGATGGTAGCGATCCTCAGCCTTTCTTCCAGAGAGCACTTAAACTTTTCTGTGCGTTTCCGGGACGGTGCCTCCTCAGATGTCAGGGGGGAAACGCCGTCTTCCACAGGGCATGGGGCGACTGTCCTCGCTGCCTCCCCCCGGTGGCGACGCCCCTGGTCCAGTATGTCTAAATTCGCTCAGCTAGCCTTCAGGATGTACGGAAAAAGTTTCCTGAATAGTTTGTTTTAGCCAATTCAAATGGAACCGCAAGTAGCTGGTCCCTTCACGATATTTCTGTGTTTGGGAGATATTTTACTTCGAAATGCATTGACATAGTTTCCTCCATACTTAGCATCGCGAATCTTGAGCCGTTACTTCCCACAGCACAACCAGCTCAACTAAGTCTCGTCTATATGTTATTGAAGTGGATATAAAAATAGGGAGAGGTCACTGGACACTCACAACAGACGACTGACCGGCAACAGTAGCGTCGACAGAGCTGACATAGCAATGGCCGCGGGGCGAGGACCAGCACATCCCACGCCAGGCGTAATCACATGCCTGCATATTTTACTAAAAATGTCCAAACAACTGTACGACTATCCACTAAAATAGGGTGTGTGCTACAGATTGAAATCAAATCCTTATCGAGCAAAGCACACATTCTACGCATATGAAAGAAATATAATTTTGGACATGCTTTTCACGTTTCATTTTCATTTTCCACGGACAGATAGCTATTTTGGCTGGTGGCATACCCAGGATGGTATCCTGACCACGCCTCAGTTAATGAACGCCTCTCTGAAAGTCACATGAGGGAGCGTGGACATTGAGACTGAGAAGAGTGCAACTTGCTTACATGGGAATTAGTCCTCCGATGCTTTTCGGGCGCTTTTCGGTTAAAAAGTACAGTTGTGATCTAAATGATAGATGGATCTAAACGAGCGATATATCTAAGCCTTCCCCAGTGGTGTAAATACCCCACAATTTTCGCTCAACTGTGACAAGAATCCGACAGCTTTTCAATTGGGTAAATTTCCTTCCTTTCATTTCCCCTCTCCCTCCCCCTCACGATTTTGAACATTAGGCTACGAACCCATGATGGACTCGAAATAGGAATTATCACAGACACATAAGACCGCACAGATACACTTATTAGGATAAGCAGCACACACACTGTTTTCACATTTCGAAGGATGTTGCCGTTGGTGACCATCAATCCACGGTCCTCGGTGTACACGATGAACATGTATGGACACACATTGTCCTCGGTATTCACGATTAGCATGTATGGACACACACTGTCCTCCGTTTTGCCGATGTCCTCGGTAATTCAATCCACACTGGGAGCCAACAATTGGATGCTTCTTCCCAAATTGATCCTACATCTTACTCAGCAGATCTTGCTCTATCACCGATAAAAAAAATCGATGCTTCTCCGGTGGTAACTCAAGGGTGTCCTCGTTAGTGACCGCCAGGACATCGTCCTCGGTGGTCACGGTAAACACGTATGTGTGTGTGTGTGTGTATTCCGGTCCATTATTCAAGATAAAGTAATGCCACTGAGTTGATATAGCATGACGTGATCTAATAAGAGCTGTAGGCGGGGTGTCGATTTGTGAAAAACATTGGGGGGGGCGAAGTGTCAACATACTAGACCTCCCCCCCCCAAACAAAAACTCATCGGATTTCGCCCACTATATTTTCAGACCTCAATAATTTTTATTTTTTATTTGACAATGTGTATGTTTATGTTTATTCAGCATCCTCACCAGCGGGCAAAATCGTCCAGTAACAGATGAAGTCACATAAGCAAAAGAACAGTACACAGTACATGTCAACATAAAAACTTTGAGTCATAGCATGCGACTACAAAGTCATACAATGGACTCGGGTCCATCGTAATCGTCAACGTCATCGTCATCGTCAACGTTACCGTCACCCTCCCCTCACCCTACACACCAACAAACACACACCGGCTTAAGTAAAATTTGTCCGCGCCCATATGCAGGCTAAAACACACCGGCCTTGATGGAGCATCGGAGCACAGCAGGCCTGAACTGTGATGACGATGGGTGAAGGTATTTCCTTGGTGCCTAACATTAGGGAGGGGCGAAGCCAAAGATTTGGTGGGGCGAATTCGGGGTCGGGGAGGTGGCACAGCCTCCACAAAAGCATAGAAATCGAAAACAATGTCCTCTGATCAAACATGTGCACTGATGTAGTCATCGTGATCGCCGAGTCTAGTCAGTCACCACTCACGACACCAAGCAAACTAAAATGCACAACGGATCATAGACATCAATCAGCGCAATCGTCCTACTACTTTTTTACAACAATCTAAAAACTCCACCCGTACCCAATGGCGCAGCCAAGAGCAAGAGTAGGACACACCCGGTACATGCCTCTCCGGTCACGGCCAAGGAGTCCGAAAAGGTCAGCCCAGGAGATTCCCAGAAGTGCCATCCGACGGCTTTGAAATGGATATGTCGGCTGGAATGGTTCCTTTGCTAGAGTCGGAAATAAAAAGTACAAAACTTCGGAAAGTGGGAATAATGGCAGAAATCAAAGCAGTTTTCAATGGAATGGTCCCGCAACAGGTATGTCGCAATAAGGGCATTTTTACTGCAGCCCTGTTAGTACTTGTAATTCTTTCCCTCCGAAAGGTTAAGTGCGGATATTTCTATACCTTTGGTGGTGCTTGGACCCCACCATATTTGCCTTCTTGACCTCATTCACCAATTTGAATTATAATTCCCCTTGAAATTGACTTGGGACGGATCAAGGAGGATAATATTCTAAAATCTTCAAAATGCCGAGATTCGCAGTGGTTCCAGCATAGCAACACCAAATCCAGATCATACTGTTCTTTCATCAAATCAAATAACTCTGCTTTCCCAAAATTGTAATCAAGGCCAAGGTTACTAAACGGAGGTCAGGTCAAATTCTTTCTTCTTATCGCAGTATGCGGAAACTTTTCGTGCAGAACATGATGAAAGAATGATATAGACATTCGGCTTTCAAATATGTGACAAGGTCAATGGTGTTAGGTCAGGTCAAGTATTATGCATATTCTACACTCCCGTCTTGTGTGTGGAGTTTGGATTTTTGTGCGCGTCAGCTGCCTTAGCGACATAGCTCCCGCAATGCCGTCTTATGCCGAATGCTTCTGCTCCTTGTGAATTGAAATTTTTATTCAGTTTTAGAGCCACCGAAGTAGTACACCATGACATTGTGTGAACAATGATCCGAGATGACCCGACTTCGGGTGACCGGACCTTATCATATAAAGCAAATATAAAGCATATAAAGGGCAAATATAAAGAGATGCAAAATGTCGGACAGTAGGAAGACATCACAGGCGTAAGGAGTCTTCATATAGGTGCGAGGGATACGAATAAGGCCATAAGGGTGCCACACCCAAAGGCATTTCTGGCCGCGCTGCTGTTAGTACCTGTAATCATTACCCTAGTAGAAGTAAGGTCAGTCTCGCTGCTGACATAATTTGCTTTTCTGATGGCATCAATATTCATCGCTCGAAATGCACAACAAAAGCAGCTGCGTCTCAATCAGATTCAATGGCTGTGACGAATTGGGAAATATTAATGCATGGGTGACATTGGTACCTATTAATGGTAAGGTGAACGGTAGAATGCGGAGAAAGTAACAACTAGTGCAAACAAAACTGCTCGGAAAGATGATCGAAAGCCGTGATGGATTTATACATTGCAATCCTGGGTGATGAGAGGACAACTTCTGAGTGATGGAATACGGAGAGGATATTTTCCTTCAAACCTTGGCATCAGAATATCACTTTGAAGTTTCAGGTGAATCTTGAGCACTTTACCACAGGGCAATTCGTTGTCGAACAACACCATCGGACGTCCACGTTGAAAACGCATGGAGGAAACAACATGGAGGATAATTTTGCGAAGAGGATAATGCTGTAGGAAAGTCCTATATTGGCACGCGAAAGTCTAGCAACCTCGTCGTTTGCGATAACCCCAGTCACGAAAGCACCAGTTCTTTTAGCTGCCCTGTATTGGCACTGCAGCACTCGCACGATCACACGAGACCGCAGACACCGTACAGTACTTTCTCCTCTGAAGGTAAGCCGTGATACTGCCTTTCCTATGAATTTAGAAGCCGAATTTAGTTGGGAAGCACGCGCGCACGGAGCACCCAAGCACAGATGCGCCCGCTTTGAGAATCCAAGCCCGACTCTCGAGGCCGCACGGCCGCTAGTCACGCCTGAGGACCCCCGGCCACTGATTGGCCGATCAGCCAGAACCGCCCATTGACGTCACATCCAGCATCTAGAAGCTTCTACGGAAGTGGCTTGGCCTTTAGTGAAGGGTACTATGTGATATTTACGGTACCCTATTTTACAGTTACTATTACGGGATACTTTTACAATTGGAAGACTTACGGGATTATACCAATTACGGTTATGGGACAGCCAAACGTATAACTTTATGTGGACTGGGTGTGGTACCGGCTGCACAGTATTGAGGTCACATCTCTGGCGCCGGGATGACTGCCGGAGAGGGGAGGGGAAGGTACAAGGTCCACTGACCGGCCCCGTTGGAGCGGTGGCTGCTTACGTCGGCATCCAGACAGGCGGACGCCGTCTAGGTGCCTGAGACTTGTCGCGCCATGAACGGAGGGGGTTGGGGCTGAATTTATGGGATCAAGATGCTCACAAACTAACTCTCTTACAACACAGCGAGAGGTCCGAAAGGTCGGATCATTTCCCAGATTCATCCTGAGCTTCCACTTAGACATATCACGGCCTTCTACAATCACATACGAATCAACAAACACTTACGATACGACAACAATTTAATACATGTCAGATGACATACAGTTATACGTGGGTTAGTCTAGGAGGTTTATAAGGGTAACCCATTCTCTGATCCATGGTAGTAAACTAAACAATGTTCCTAATATACTAAACACAAATACAATTTTCCATAAACATTTTGGCGATCACTGTCGCGCACGCACCGCTGAATGTTCAGTCCGGTTCGGTAAGGGGATGTCTGAGCATGGCCGACCTTGCCATCCGCAGACGGTATGCCGCGTTCACTGGACGGCCCTGCGGCATTTACCGCATGTCACTCATCGGCCTGAGTCACTGGTCAGGGACACGACCCTGCCAACTGCGACGTCTCTCCGTACACTTATGGAAGATTATGTCGCGTTCGATCATGTCCAGCTGCGAGAGCGGACGGTGATTCATCCATATCACCGCGGTAGCTTCCGGCCTGCCGCGCGCTAGCTCGGCTGAGTCATCCATATGACCGCCCACTGCGCCGGCAGTGGCGGTGCTCGGGGACGGTGCTCGTCATCACCGCTCCGTGGTGGCGCTCGTCAGCGCCCGCAGCGGAGTCGCTCGCTTCCGCCGCGGCGACGATCAGGTTGCAGCGGGGCCCGGTTCCTCGGCGGCGCCCGCTCGGTTCCTCGGCGGCGCTCGCTGGCGCCGTGCCAACGGCTCAGTCGTCGAACTGGCCGGGTACAACGGCCGCTGGTGGGTCGTGTTGCAGACACATCCCGTGTGTACCTCTGCACGAGGTGGCCACAGGTGGTCCACCTGCGGTGTCCTGTGGCAGCCGGTGTGACCGTCTCGTCACGTCCGGTCGTCAGCTCAGGTCCATGCTGTCAGCTGCGGTGTCGGCATGAGGCGGCGGGTACACGGTCGACGGTCCTGCGGGAACTGGCGTGACGGACTCGTCACGCCCGAGGGTCAAGTCGTGCTGATGCTGGCTCAGGTCCAGGTCCAGGACGGATGATGATGATGTCTTCACCGAGCGGGAAGGGTTGGATGGTTTGGTTTGCATTGTGGGTTCCAGGTACAAAACTCGGTTCAAAGATGCGGAAGCATAGGTCTGGGGTTGGATTTTGACCACAAATACATATTACTACCAGTTGACAATATGTCACACAAGACATCAGGATAGGTGACGTCACAACGTCACATCAACATCATTACGCCCATATGGGGTTCCATCACAAGGTGCTGCACGCACCACATCCATCACATCGGCAATCCGGCCGGTAGGTGGCGTTACTCGTCACCGTTGGTGGCGCCACTGCGTCAACACAACACGACAGTTACATGTTCACATGAAGCGACTCACTGGTACACTTCGCGACATATCTACTAGAGCCGTTACGTAAGCATCGATCGAAACATCATCATTTGTAATTTTAACTGCTTCATCATTGAATCATTTTGCATCTCCACAAAGCTTGCAAAGGCGTTTACTTTATTAGGCGTGACGTCGACTCGGTCGACATCAGCTTCGTAATCAGTGGAAGTAGCGGAGTCATCGTGAATTTGAGCTTTGCATGGAGGGCGATCCTCGTCAGATGATTCCACCAAAAGTCGTTTTTCAGAGACTGGCGTCACTGGGCTTTTAGTCGAGTCCTGCAAGCGTTTTGCTAATTCTGAAAGCGGAATTTCATCTTCCGATTCGCTAATTGGAGGCTCCGGACGTTTCGCCAATTGCGATTGTGAAGTTTCAGGGTCTGAATCACTGGACACAGGTAAGGGTCGTTTTAAGCGCTCTGCTAATTCTGAAAGGGGTAAATTGTCTTCTGAATCGCTCGAAGAGGGGAGTGGTCTTTGGTTTCGTTCCGCTGGTTCGACAATGGGGCGTCGTCGTCTGACTCACTGGTCGACGGCAACGATCTTTTGTTTGTCTGGACTGGTTCAGACAGAGGAATGTCTGTCTCAGTATCACTCGATACCGGTGGGGGCTCAGCTACATCTGCAGACTGGGTGAAAGGTGATCTCTCTGGCAGGTCCGACTCGACCGGCGGTGGCTGCACCGAGCCAGGCACGGGCTCTGTCAACTCAGTGGTTTCATCATCCTTTGTTCTCTGTTGGCTGCATACATCCATGGGCCAATCCTCACAGGGACTGTAGTCAGGGCCGACCTCGGCCCGTTGTATTTAAAAAAAAAACCTTTTTTTTTTTTTTTTTTTTTTTAATTTTTTTTTTTTTTTTTTTTTTTGGGTCCTTGGGGGGTTCCCATGCTGTGTTCGGATCCTTCCTGCATCTAAAAAGGGGCGTGGGGCTTTCTGCTATAATGGTTTTCGCGTCCGATGGGCATTCTTGCAAAAAAGGAAACAAGTGATCTTAATAACGGTTACCTTGTTGTGATGGTCCAAGTTCAATCGCAATCATTTCAATGTGAGGTCTGGCCTCCTGGCTGGCTTTCTTTTTTTTTTTTTTTTTTTAAAGGAACGCAAGCTTTGAGGTAGGCTACTGTGTCTCTCCACATTCCGTTCCAATAATACCTGAATTTAAGCTTTTCGTACGTTTTGGTGAGTCCCATGTGTCCTGCAAAGAAACCATCGTGCATCTCCTTCAATGCTTCCTGTCTCAGGGATTTTGGCACGCATAGTTGTAAGCCTGGAAATGGTCCACAGCGAGGTCCATCGCTAATTTTGTAGATCAGTTTGTCCAATTCCATGTAACGCAAAACGATGTCCCGATAATCTGAGTGATTTTTGTCATTCATGATTTTCCGGATATTTGCTATTTCCTCATCGGCACTCTGAAGTTTCTCTATATCCTCCCATTTCACTAGTACTTCCTTACATTTTACCTCTCTGCTCAGGTCTTCCTCTGGTTTTCTGAATTCAGTGTGACGAAGATCACCCATTGGTACATGGTCTGAATCTATGACGTTCACGTCTTGGTCAGTTTCGTGCATCCGACTGAGATGGTCAGCCACGATATTTTTGCTTCCTTTAATGTATATGATTTCTCAGTCGTGCTCTGAAAGCATGATCGCCCATATCTGCAACATTTGATTTTTCCTTTCGGATAGGTTTAAAAAAGTAAGTGGACGGTGATCGGTCGGAATGGTTAATTTCGATCGAAGAAAATATTGGCGTAATTTTTTCACACTCCACACACACGCATAGGCCTCTTTCTGTATCACTGGCCACTTCCGTTGTGTCTCATTTAACTGTTTCGACAAGTACTGTACCACTCTTTCACCTTCTCCGTGTTCCTGCACTAACACGGCTCCAACTGCTTCCTGGGAGGCATCCGTGTATAATTTGTACTCTTTCGTGATGTCGGGATATGCCAGCACGGGTGCGGTAGCTAATTTTTGTTTCAGAGTTTCAAAAGCAAGCTCACACTCGTCTGTCCAATCAAATCGGGCATGTTTCTTTGTGAGGTTTATAAGTGGCGTGGAGATTTTGCTGAAGCTGGGAATGAAGCGACGGTAGTATGAACACATACCGATGAATGAGCGGACTCCTTTGACATTGGTCGGGGCTGCCATATGTTGAATCGCTTCCACCTTCTTGGGGTTTGGCTTGATGCCAGAGGCTGACACTAGGTGTCCCAAGTACTGTACTCTTTCTTTCAAGAAGTCACATTTCGACAGTTTTAGTTTCAATTTCGCTTTTCGCAGTCGGCGGAAAACTTCCTCCAGATGGGCCAAATGTTCGTCAAACGTTTTGGAGTAGACTATTATGTCATCGATGTAGGCAGTTGCAAACTGATTTTGAATTCCGGACAGCACTTTGTTCATCAATTCTGCAAATTTTGAGGGTGCATTGCAAATTTCGAATGGCATTTTGCGAAAGTTCCACAGGCCCATAAAACATGTGAATGCTGTTTTGGGAATACTCTCCTCGGACATCGAGATTTGCCAATAACCAGCTTTCAGGTCCAAGGACGAAAAGAAGTTCGCACCTCCCAGAGAGGCAAGAATGTCCTCAATTAGCGGGAGTGGGTAGCTATTTTTCTTGGTCACCTTGTTGAGTTTTCTGAAGTCAATCGCGAATCTGTTACCTTCATCCTTTTTGCGAACGATCACGATCGGGGCGGCCCAAGGACTGTCTGAGTCCTCAATAATACCAGCGTCTAACATCACTTTAATTTGTTCCTCTACGTATTTTCGCTGAGAGAATGGGGTTTTGTAAGGAGCTTGTCGGATCGGCGGGTTGTCTCCAGTGTCAATGTCCATTTTGATGACATCAGTCGTTCCAAGATCTGCGTCAGTCTCGGCAAATAAGTCAGTGTTAGCACGTAACAGCTGTTCTAGTCTGTCGTTGTCTGCACCAGTCAGGTGAGCCAGCTTGGCTTGATCAAGCGGGTCAGAGGGAGCGGTTGGCGGTGTCAGTTCAATGTCCTGTGTCATGTCAATAGGGATTTCCAAGTCAGAATCGTCTATAGTCTCAGCGAATGCAATCACCTGCTCTGGGTGCAAGGATAAATCACGAGTAGTGGTATTGACAATTCGTACTGGTACGCGTTTGTGTTGGTCTGGTTTCGCTATAACTTCGGCTATGAACAAGCCAGGTTCCTCAGAGATCAGCGGCATGTTATCCAACGAGTGTACATGACAGTTTTGATCGACTAGTTGGACACGGTTGATGAACGCTGGGCATTCCACGACAGTGTTGGCGCGAATGTGAACTCTTTCCTTGACTCGTACGAGTGAGCTCGTTGGTTCACTGTTCTGTTTTTGTGGTCTGAGAGGAATCATGTTTCCTTCGATGCAGAGGGCTTTCTTCTCAAAATATAATTTCGCTCCAAACTTCGTCAAAAAATAATTCCCCAACATGCACTCCTGGTTTAGGTCCTCTACAATTTGAAATTCGAAAGGTTTTCGGAATTTGCTCATCTCCACCATGAAGGTTCCAACTCCAATGTTTTTTAGGCGATGGCCACTGGCGGATATCAGTGGTATGCCATCTCATCGGTCCTGTGAGAATTTTACAATATTTTTATCCGCGATTTTATCAAATAATTTTTTTTAGAAATCAACGATATGTCGGCTCCCGTGTCCACGAGATAATAGGCTCTCTGGTTATCGATGTGAATCCATGCCATAGGCGTGTTTGCCTTGATGTGAACCTGTTGGACGCGTGCCAACCTTTTTTTTAAAGTTTTTCAGGGTCGCGTTTTTTCTGATATTCTTCCTCTGTTTTCTCGGTATTTCCTCTGTCTGAATTTGCTCAGCTCCATCATGGTGGTCAGTCGCGACAGAGCTCATTAGTTTTTCCGCCTGGTTAATTGGTTGAGAGCGGCATCGTCTTCCAATGTGACCAATTTTGGCACACCTGATACAGATGGGTCTACCATCGGGAGTCCAGCGGTAAGCTGGGTGCTGGTCGGTGTTGGGTGGTGCTCCCTTACTCTGAGGCCCATAGGAGGTCGTGGTTGCGGTGGTCCATAGGACGGTCCTGACTGAGGTGGTCCATATTGCGATCCTGGCTGAGGTGGTCCATAGCGTGGTCCTGACTGAGGAGGTCCATAGTGCGGTCCTGGCTGATAGTTTCGTGGCGGACGTGTGTAACGTGGGTAGGTGGGATGGAACACCCGTGGTCCAGGCTGGGGTTGGTTCTCTCTGGGTGGCTTCTGAGTTTCTGGCTTGGTTGCCGCTAATTTTTCCACCGATTGGCCTATTGCCATAACAAGTTTTTTCCAATTTCTCCGCCTTGTCCTCTCCTGTGTCTGGCTGATTTGAGTCGACTTCCATCGGCTCCTGCCTTTGCACGCCTCTGCATACCTCGATTACTCTGGCTACCTTCTGTTCCTTCACTGCAAACTGGATGGCTTCCTCCAGGGTCCGGAAGTTCTGTCTGTACAGCTTGTTTGCCAATGAGCTACTTTGGACACCTTTGTTAAAAATATAAATGAGATCTTCCTGAACCGTGGAATTTTCGACATCCGAGTAAGCTTCCCGTGCCAGTGCGATTAATTTCTCCCCGTAATTCTGCACAAGCTCATTGCGAACCTGACGTTGTTTTCGCAAACCCTCCTAAGCGCATTTGTTATCCGAGAGGTCCGAATATCTTTCCCGCATGACGTGCTTGATTTGCGTCCACGTCATAAGTGGTTGTTCCGCGAATACGCGCTGCATAAACTCGGCTGCAGGTCCAGTGAGCGTTTTGATGCAAATGATCTGCATCTGTTCGTCATCCATGCTGAAATTAATTCGCTCAAGTTGCCTCATCCATTCAATTAATTTGTTGTGACCATGTCCGGAAAAGGGTCTGACATTCTGTGTCATCCCTTGTGCTCTCATCTCCAAACGAATTTTTTTTAAGCACTCCGCCAATCTATCAGTAGAAATCTCAGTCATATTTAATTACGTTAAGTTACTCTATTTATTTTTCAAAATTATTCGCTCGCTTTGTGGAGATTTCTATGTTTCAAATTCGGCTCGAGGTTCACACAGTAGTTCCCACACACAGTATTCAGAACACGGTAGGTATACAGCACAATTATGCAATTTGTAAAACCGTTTTAGGTGGTCAAAATCCAAAAATAGTATTTTTAAAAGGAAGGATTTTGCTCGGACTTACGTAAATGAAGCGGAAGACGTTTTCTTGCTCGTCCGTGCTGAAACGGCGTGATTGAAGGTCCAGTTGGTGTTGTTCTAGTTGGGCTTGCAGAAGGTCGAAGAAAATTTGCAGAAAGTTTCACGAAAAGTTTCCCAAAAAGTTTCGCAAACAGTTTTGCAAAAACGTTTTGCAAAAAAAGTTTCGCTAAAAGTTTTGCAAAAAATCCGTGGTCACGACTCCACTTGTAGGAAAGTCCTATATTGGCACGCGAAAGTCTAGCAACCTCGTCGTTTGCGATAGCCCCAGTCACGAAAGCACCAGTTCTTTTAGCTGCCCTGTATTGGCACTGCAGCACTCGCACGATCACACGAGACCGACAGACACCGTACAGTACTTTCTCCTCTGAAGGTAAGCCGTGATACTGCCTTTCCTATGAATTTAGAAGCCGAATTTAGTTGGGAAGCACGCGCGCACGGAGCATACAAGCACAGATGCGCCCGCTTTGAGAATCCAAGCCCGACTCTCGAGGCCGCACGGCCGCTAGTCACGCCTGAAGACCCACGGCCACTGATTGGCCGATCAGCCAGAACCGCCCATTGACGTCACATCCAGCATCTAGAAGCTTCTACGGAAGTGGTTTGGCCTTTAGTGAAGGGTACTATGTGATATTTACGGTACCCTATTTTACAGTTACTATTACGGGATACTTTTACAATCGGAAGACTTACGGGATTATACCAATTACGGTTATGGGACAGCCAAACGTATAACTTTATGTGGACTTGGTGTGGTACCGGCTGCACAGTATTGAGGTCACATCTCTGGCGCCGGGATGACTGCCGGAGAGGGGAGGGGAATGTACAAGGTCCACTGACCGGCCCCGTTGGGGCGGTGGCTGCTTACGTCGGCATCCAGACAGGCGGACGCCGTCTAGGTGCCTCAGACTTGTCGCGCCATGAACGGAGGGGGTTGGGGCTGAATTTATGGGATCAAGATGCTCACAAACTAACTCTCTTACATGCTATGGATGGCAAAAATCAAGGAAAACCCCGTTTTTCGACCCTGACGTCCACTGTGGCGGGCCAGGGTCGCAGACCAAACCGTCCACTGTGGCGGACTGGGGCTGTGGAGCACACCTTCTACTATGGCGGACCAGAGCCGCGAAACACACCGTCCACTCTGGCGGACCGTTGCCGCGGAACACACGGTCCACCGTAACGGACCGGACCCGCGGAGCACACCGTCCACTGTGGCGGGCCAGGGCCGCAGAGTACATCATCAACCGTGGCAGACACGGGTCGCAGAGTATACCGTCCACTGTGGTGGACCGGTAACGTGGGGCACGCCTGCTATGATGGACTAGGCCGCGAAGCATAGCGTCCACTGCGGCTGAGCAGGGCCGCGGAGTACACCATCCACGGTGAGGGATCAGGGTCGCGGAGCAAACCGTCCACTGTGACGGATCAGGGCCGTGGAGTTCACTGTCCATTGTAACGGACCGGGGCCGTGGAGCACACCGTCCACTGTGGCGGATCAGGGCCGTGGAGTACACCGTTAATTGTGGCGGATCGGGGCTGCGGAGCACATCGTCCACTGTGGCGGACCTGGGCCGCAGAGTACACCGTCCATTGCGGCGGATCATAGCCATCAACAGGTTAAATTATGTCATGCCATGGCAGTGGCGTACCTAGGATTTGCGAGAGGGGGGCAAACTGACTTGGAAAGTGCCCAACTATCCTCATTTAAAAAAGTCCCCGGATTTCCAATTTTATTTTTCAAAGAGGGTTCTTTATATTTTTGTTCTAGAATAATTAGTGAGCAAATTAACTGTCCTGTGGAGGGGGCCAAATCAACCACCATTATTTCTGAATCACCGGATTTCAACCCTAACTCCCCCATCCTGTTTGAAGGTTTTTCTTTTGGAATCCCTTGAAAAGTCACCTCACACCAGTGTGGATTTGCGAGAGGGGGGCAAACTGACTTGGAAGGTGCACAACTATCCTCATTTAAAAAAGTCCCCGGATTTCCAATTTTTTTTTCAAAGAGGGTTCTTTATATTTTTGTTATAGAATAATTAGTGACCAAATTAACTGTCCTGTGGAGGGGGCCAAATCAACCACCATTATTTCTGAATGACCGGATTTCAACCCTAACTCCCCACATCCTGTTTAAAGGTTTTTCTTTTGGAATCCCTTGAAAAGTCACCTCACACCAGTGTGAGGTGACAGAGAGTTTCAGCAGTTGCTGAAATTGCACCTGAACAAATCACTCAAAAATGTAAAATTTGGCAATATCAGGCATTCCAATTAATAACGCCCGGTCGCCAAAACGCCAACGTTCGTGCACGTGCACACCCGCCCTGCGCAGTCGGCGCATTCGCCACTCTACGTGCGCTTCTCTGGTTTCTGCTAGGCCTCCCACGTTTTGCTAATTACTCTTACATGATAGTCTTGTGCCACATTTGACATGTGGAATGCCTGGTATGGCGGCTCGCTGGAACAAAAAAAAATATAAAATGAAATTCGATGTATTAGTTCTATTCTTCCCACATTTTCTCGTGATTAAGAAATCCGTAGACACACTGAGCTTTGATGCACCTCATCTCTTTGGTTAAATAAGCTCCCAGATTGGCTACCGAGCCGTGACCCTGGCTAGGTGTTCGTTTTTTACCCGTTGCGTTTTTCTTCTTCTATGGATGTGTTTAGGGCTCCAGCCAATTTTTGTTAGGGGCCCGGCACATGTTTGAGACCCGGATCTTTTTTACAGCTTTGTTGCCTTTTTATACACCGATTATATTTTTGTGGAATCGGCGCGTTTTCGAAGACGCCGATGTGTTTATTTAGTGTCCGGTCTATTTGTTCCTTGTTTACGATCAATTCCCTTTTTGAGGGCCCAGCCTGTTTTTGAGGCCCCGTGCGGTCTGATGGCCCTGGTGTGCCTCGAGGGCCTCCGTTACACTTTTTATTTAGCGCTCCCGGTGTGTTTATTTCGAGCTGCAGCGCATATTTTAAGGCCCTGTCGCTTTTTGCGAAACTCGGTACGCTTTTGATTACCGACACTAAATTTTGGGATTACCGACGAAATTTTTGGGCCCCGAACGCGATATTTGGGGGCCCCGTGGTCACTTGTTGGGATCCCTGGCTCGAGCTTTAGTGGCTAGGATACGTTTTTTGTGGCCAAACACGCTTTGTGGGTTTTGGAGCGGTTATTGGGACCCCAGAGTGATTTTCCATGTCGGGACTGCTTTTCGTTGTCCCGGCTTCATTTGTTGGGTGATCACAATGAGACTTGTGAAGCCCCGGTGCGACCTGTCATGCCCCTAGCGTGATTTTCAGGGATCCGGGCGATAATTATTGGTACCCCTAGGCCCAGCGTGACTTTCCGGGGCCCCGGCCTGACCATTTGTGGCCTCCGTCCTGATTTTCTTGAACCCCAGCACGACTCTTTCGAGCTCCAAGCGTGATTTTCAGGGGCCCAGGTGGGATCTTTTGAGGCCCCAGCGTCCTTTTCAGAAGCCCCTGCGCGACTTTTTCGCCCCAGTGCGATTCTACGGGGCTCCGGTGCGATTATTGGGGGCCCAAACGGGATTATTAAGGAGACTGGCGCTTTTTTCAGGAGCTCGACACGATTATTGGGGGCCCCACAACCTGTCAGGGGACAACTGCCCACAATGTCCCTCCCATTCGCCATGCTACTGTGCCATGCAATTCTCCAACATAAGCATTAGGAATAGCTCATCTGTTTCATCACTCACACGTGATTTCAACTCCAAAGTTCTCCAGACAGTTTGAGGAAAGTCAAACATCTCCTACATGGATAGGCAAGGATGGACTATTAGGCAACAGGGATACCATGGAATTCAGATCATTGTACTCTTGCTGCAATACATACCTTGTTCTGCAGGCTGTTTTGGAGATGAATGCGCTTCTGAAGTTTGGTCAGGGCTGGAGTTGGAGGTGGATGGAGCAGCACTGTGGAGGACATTACGTATGGCTCAAAGGACTTCTTTCTGTTTGCACTAACAATGCAGGTAATGAAATAACACTTTCATTAATTGACCTCTAAAGTGCCTTAAGTGAGCAGTAGAATCGAGATGGGCTCTTGTGATATACGTTATGCGTAAGGTTATGATGGAACTTTTAGACTCCAGTGGGAATGACATGGATTCACTCATTAGTGAATCCATACGATTACCTAATAACCATAACAAGCATAACCGAATCTAGCATATCCTAACCTCATTTGGAGAAGAAAAAGGAAATAAAACAATTTTAAGCAATATATTCTCTGAAAACTTTATAAATTAGAAAACCGAACCAAACCTAGCTTAACCTGACGTCAGCTGCTTTTGAAGGAAAAAATGTCCGTTTTTAGCAAATTTTGTAAAACTTGAAACAAATTTCCAACCTAAAAACTAAACTAGCCTAACTTAATCAAACCGGTATTTTTCTGGTTTAATGTGGTAACAAGACAAGTTTTTACACATATTTGTTTCCATAAAGCAAACAAATGGGTTAGGTTTGGTTAGGTTAGGTTAGTTTAGGCTTTTTAAGTTCGAAAATTTATCAATTTTTGTCCAATAAAAAAAAATGCGATTGCACAGAAAATAAGTGGTCCCCTCATCTTAGTCACCTTCATGAACATAGTATTCTGAAGAAAAATTCACAAAAAATAAATAAAAACACCTTAAACGGCAAATTTACAAATAATTTGTATTCAAGAGCAACTCATGTTAGGTTAGGTTAGGTTGGGTTAGGTTCTTAAATTTTGAAAATCTTCAGAAAATAAAATGCTTTAGCTTTTTCTAATTTTATGTTTGGGCTTTTTTCTCCAAAGGCAGGTTAGGCTAGGTTAGGATTGGTTATGCTGAATTTTTTTAATTTATTTATACATTTCTTTTTATGCTATGTTACCTAACTCAAAGCCTGATTTGTGTTGTTATTTTGGTCACAACCTGAAAAGTAAGCATTTGCACAGAAAATGAATGGTCCCATCATCTTAGTCCATTCCTAAACATTGCATTCGAATGATAAATTCCAAGAATTTAAAAAACACCTTAAAGCACAAATTTACTACGAAAACTAACCTATTCGTTTGCTGTATGGAGGAAAATGTGTGCAAAAACTTGTTTTGTTACCACCTTAAAGCACAATAATACTCAAATATGGTAGGTAGGTAGTTATGTATCTGACATTAATATAGAAACACCGTGCAGAAATCAGATAAAGGCAAGTTGAAGTACTTGTTGAAGCTTACCTGCCAACTTCTTCCGCTATTGTTTCCTTGGGAATTAAATATCAGTAAGAATTAACTGCTTAAAATCACACTAATCTGCACACACATCGGGTGTGAAGTATAAAAATTAAGCAGCGCGACGCCACATGACATGAGTTTGGCCACCGGATTAAACATCGCGCGCAATTGCACCACAAATGTCTCACCTCCGTCGTATTTGTCGACCATATTCTCTAGCTTGAGATTCTAGGATTTTTCTACTTTGACTTTTTATCTTTCGATGCTACGGTTTTGGATGCTCTGAAGAACAGACGCCACGACCGGTGGCCGCATATATATCCAATTGTATTTTTCAAGGAGGGAGACAAGAAATTTGCAACTTCAAACACGTAATTACTATATTGCTGCTAATTACTGATTATTGATAAGTGGTATTGTCTTTCCTCACTCAAACGCATCAATGAAAGCATTCTCGGACTATGCCTACCTGCACCAGCATGCAAAATACAAATACAGGGTAGTCCTCCATTTTCACGAGAAAAAATCATATAACGTGCAAAACATATATGGGCAATGCATAAACATCGTATGTTTCATGCGCAGCCCCGCCCCACCCGAAATACAACATATTTTGTGGAGGAGTAAAGTAAAATTAAAGCCATTTAGACATCAGGGAGACGTCCAAATCCCAGCCTCCGCCTTCAGCACCTAAAATATCACACAAACTATCACGTAAAATTCCCTTAACGTAAATGTCCACCTGCCTGCACTTTGATCGCAAACACTCGCTTTTATAGACAGACATGTAACGTACTCGCTTTAAAGGCGGCGCCAATGACCTTTATGGTCCGGCACGCCTTAAAAAATAACTTCCCCCCCCCTCCATGTGCAGCAAGATTGAAACATGCCTGATGCTACCAATTTCCGCAATGAAGAAAAAGCTGTGACGTCACCAAGGCTTGAAGGCGAACTTTGGTGTACCTTTTAAGGTTTGCTTTGGAAGTCATGTGAGCCCTAGCTGACCTCTAATAGCATCATTTCTGTTAACTTCAAATATTTCCCTGAGATATCCCTGTTCCTGACCATGAACAAATTTAAGGACCTCGATGAGATCTCCTCTCAACCTTCTATATCTAAGTGAAAACATATTCAATTTCTTCAATCTTTCCTCATATGCCAGGTTGCCTATACCTACCATTAACCATTTGTGTTGCCCTCTTTTGTACTGTCTCTAAATTCCAACAATCTTTTTCATAACTAGGGGACCAAGCTTGGACACAGTATTCCAAATGTGGCCTGACATATGCACAGTAAAGGTTCCTGATGACTTCCTCACTTTTGTATGATACATTCCTATTTATTGCCCCAAGCATTCTTAGTGCTTTCTTCCTGGCTTCTTTCGTCTGTCCTGATGCCCCCAATTTTGTGTTCAAAATAACACCTAAGTCCTTCTCCTGTTGAGTCACTGATAGTACTTGGCCACCCATCAAGTACGGAGCCTTGATATGCTGCCTACCTACATGCAGTGGCGCACCGGAGGGTGGGGCCCAGGGGGCCCGGGCCCCCCCCCATGAGACCAAAGTGCCCTCTTGGCCAAAAGTGCCCTTTTGACCGAAAAGTGCCCTCTTGGCCGGAATGTCCCAAATTTAGCCCCGAAATCACCTGCCTTATCATAAGGCAGGTGATTTTCGGGCTAAATTTAGGACATTCCGGCCAAAAAATCATTTTTTCTAGCAATTTTAAAACAAATTGATTGCTACCCCCCCCCCCCACCCCGGTCAACAAACCTTCTAGTGTGCCCCGGGCCGCAAAGTGCCCTTTGGAGCCGGTCAAGTGCCCTTTTGAGCCGGCCAAGTGCCCTTTTCGGTCCGGGCCCCCCCATGGAAAAATCCTGGGTGCGTGCCTGCCTACATGCATGATTTTGCACTTATCAAAATTAAATTTCATTTGCCATTTTTCGGACCACTTCACAAGCTCGTCTAAGTCTTTCTGCAGCATGTACCTAGGTGCCTAGGTACCAGGTAAATATCAAGCTGATAGTGTGATGAATGGGCTGTTGAAGATAATTACAGTTTGTATATCATCAGCTTTGTATATCATCAGCTAATCTCAACATTTTATGATGTAAGTTGTCCTTCCACAGTGGAGGGAAATGCAGCTATTTTGGGTTTTCTTGCACACCATTTTGAATTTTGTACCAAAAGGTGGAGAGTCAGTCCACTATCTAATCCAAATCTGTTTCTTTTCAGTACAAAATGCGCTGGTTAACATCAATTACATCTTCTATGTACCAAGCATGGTGTTTTTCTTCTTTTTTCCTTCAACTTTTTTATCAGCATAAAAATAGCATAGATTATTGGGGGGGGCAAATCAACATTGGGGGGGGGGCCTGGCCCCCACAAAAGGATACAAATCGACGCCCCTGGTTGCGCACATTGATCGCTGGCAGCTTCATCTATTGAGGAAATGCGCTGTGCGGTCCTGTGGCTCGCGCATGCGCGTGACAGCTGGAGGGGGCGGAGGGGGGGGGGGTGACGCCGGCCCAACAGCCGCAGTCCGAGATTGGCGGCAGTTTGAGAGGCAGGCGCTCCGAGAAGGCGGGACTAGGCGGAGCCGCCCGAGGCCGAAGTAGGTGTCAGTGGCGGATGCGGGTCGGAGGAGGAGACGTCGCACAGAGTTGACAGCCGGAGGTGAAAGCAGATCACGATGCGCAGACATACCATCTCGGTTTTGTCGATCTTATTGGCATTCCCGGTTGGCTGGGAGCCATCGGCCAGCGCTGCGTTGTTCCGGCTGGCTGACAGCAGCGGCGACGATAGCCTACTGAGCGCATGCACCGGCGGAGGTCCGGAGCTGTCGCGACACCCATCCGGTAGTCTGCTTCAGTGTGCTGTCCTCTGCCTGAGGGCGGGTGATGCCTGCGTCGGCTTCCGCCGCTCGTCGCCGACTTGCGTCCTCTTCTCAGCACTACCCCAGGACGTGGGCGGCACGTACAGCCGCTACCTGACGCCTCCTCCGGCCGGCTACAGCTCATGCGGACCCACTGCCTACCGCGTGTATCCGCCCATGTCGCGAGCCGTCATCAAGAGACAGTGCGCGGCTGACGGGGGCCGGATGGCTATCCCCCTGACGACCACCGAGCGGTGCTGCGTCCAGCTCCTGCTCAACAATGCCACCGCCACGCCCGGCTTCAACCCATCCAACCTCGACTACGAGAACATCGGCTACTTGGGTGTGCTGGTTCACGGACCGGCACCCAACTACAGAACCACCGACCTGGAGAACGTGCCGCTGCAGGTACCGCAGGACGTGTGGGAGTCGGGACAGCCAAATGACAACCGCAATCTGGCCCTCGTAGTCATGAATAATGGATTGTACCTCGACTGGCACAGCTGGGGTATACTGATGAACGTCTGTGAGGTTAGTCTGCCGCAGTAGTTGCTGCTTGCCGAGTGCGGCTGACATCAGTACGACATTACCGAAAGGAAGGGAGTTTTTTTTTAATAGAGGGAGTTTTTTTTAAAGATTACGTGACATGAAGGTCTTTGTCTGGTGTTCACATTCGTTTCCGGCAACATCCTGCGTGCAGGCACTTATCTTCATTCCACTTCTGTTTTCCTGTGCTGTTGAGCTGTTTATCAATACAAAATGAACAAGTCACATTGTCACATTGTCACAAGATTCACCTAAGCATGAGCAACGTCCCAGCGAAGCAAGTCTGGATTAGACAAGGAAGTAGGCTGCAGTTTCCAAACCAGTACACTGGCTACGTCCGTGATGACATCGAGGAATTCATATTCTCATTCAGCATCGGATTCGGTTTTTGGCGGTACCCTCGTAATCGGATGAAAATCGCACAACACGTAGCCAATGCCTTCCCGAACACATTCCCAGCACATGGAACTGTTTCACCTCCAGAGGTCACTAAGTTGACCCTTGAACTATGCCTAACAAATCTTGGGTATGTTCTAACTTCCTCGTTTTGATACATATGTCGTGTTTCTCAACGGCAACCGATTCAGCGCGTTCCACAGAAGCGGTGCATTGCGGAAAATGTGAGGTCAACGACATTCACTGACCTCAGGTCACGAAAACCAATTCTCACATGGAACCATCTAACGTCACGCGGTACCCATAAATGCCACTTGACTGTTCAAAAACATAAAATGCATCCACGCAGGCCGATACTACGTTATTGGCCTCCCCTCCAATGTTGTTGAGGCGTGCTGTGAGCCCTACGTACTGGACGCCTCCCCCTCCACCATCTCTGATTACACAACGCCACCTCTAAATTCTGGCTACCGAATGCTTTTACTTGCTGGCACAAAAAAAAACAAGCACAAGTTAATGCTTGCTCTAGCCCTGAACACGGCCCGTTTGAGATCATCTTCGGTGGTTTTATGTAGGTTTTATTGCCATCTCACTTTAGCGATCGATGCTCTACTCTAGTTCGACCGCAATGCTCACTTTAGTGTTCTGTACTATTTCGGACCTGCCGCTGCGATCATCTGGGTGCATGTTTCCCCTCATGGAAGGTGGCTCACTCCGGCTAGTCAAAAGCGCCCCCCTGGGTGGGCTCGAGTACACCTCATTTTTTTTCCAGCCAGAGGCGCCCCTCGGGAGGAAAAGGCGCCTCTGCAGGTACACTCATAGTGACGCCCCCTTGAAGAAATGGAGCCCCTCCGGACAAGTGCTCCCGATGACAATTTCTGGATCCGCCCCTGCAAAAGTAACCGTGACAAGAAAGATATAGATTAAATAACCATACCCATTAAATAACCATATTATCCAAAGACAAAATAATTACGCAAAAGGCGAATACGCAAATTCCAAACACTCCAAGGTTGAACTTGGAAGAAGCATTTGGTGCTCCTGATTAGATGGCAGAGCTTGCGCTTCGCCAGGTGGCAGCACATGCTACCATTATGCTAGTTTGCTGACTTAAATTATAGTTTGAAGTATTCGGTAGGTAAAATAAGCAATATTTACATACTTTGATAAACTTGGTAGTCACACATATTCATAAAAGCCATGCAGATCCGCTGGTGTCTTTTTCGTCTATTTTTCATTGCCTACACCCTAAATTATCGCATGCAACAAGTTGTATTTCAAACTGGGAATGTACCTAGTTGGCTTTCTAGTCAGCGAGTTAAACAAGGGGTAACAAGGTTTTTCTTGTATTTTATGAAGAAATAATGTGTGAGGCTGACATAAAATACCATTCGCTACAGGAATTTACACATTTGGTGTGTATTTGAAATCGCATTCATTAAAAAAAATGTTAAACATAATCCTGTTTTCACCCATGGGTTAATAATATTTAATTTGCCCACCTTTGTAAACAGTCCGTGTTCAAATGGTGTGACTTATAACCGATGGTGGTACGTTGAGCTACCTCCACGGAAAATTATACTGCCATGAAAATATTTTAAGGAAATAAATGAGCCGCTTTGGAAAATTAGTGTTCGAAACCCGGTGATTTTAACAAATATGGGTAGGTAAAGGTCGGGCAGCCTCCGTTTACTTCCCGAGCCTTAATCCGTTTTTGCCCCCGCCTGTGTGATAACCCTTATACCCCTCACAGTTTGCGGGGTTGCGTAAGTTTGACCCCACACCAATGTTGGTTCTAAGCAGGATAGATACATTCGGTAAAAGGCATGATGGAGATATGTACTAGAGCGCTTAGGGCTTCTTGAAAGCTTTTCGCTATTTGTTTTCGTTGACATTCTAGGTCAGACCAAGCAGATCAATGTCGAGCTGCAGTCAGCCACTCGGCCTCGTCATGGTTTTCGAGCCCTGGTCGTAAAGCAAATGTGATTTCGTACCTTAATATTGATGACATGGAAACTGAAGACTGAGTCTAACGCAAATTACATATGCAATGACCAAAGTTATCGATCCCAGCAAGGTCAAATACCTGGAAATATGTGATGAATTGTTAAAGATGACACTCATCGAAATTGCACATTGCAAAGGCAAAGAGTGCCGGTGAAGTAAAGCCATATATTTTCGACCCGCTTTCAGAATAATTGAAGCATATACAATGTGGCCGACTTTGGGTGCGGGTGAGGGAATTTCTAAATAGGTACAAGTTGAAGGTAAGTTCAAATTTTCAAATCGAGCATAGGAACACCAATCACATTCTAAATTGACTCCGCATACAGGTATCCTGTTTTAGTCATTTTACTTCCTGTATGCTTAAACTATGATGACCCCACAGGTAAGGAAGTATTTGGCAGCCGATATTTCGATTTCACAACGACTTTTGCTGATGTTGTGGGGAGTTCCTCGTTTAATGTATTTAAAAGTAGGGTGGACAATTTCTTTAGACAGGGAAATCTTGTTTTTGAGTTCTAATTTGTGATGGATGGGGTGAGATTTATGTTAAGTAAGTGTTCACAGCACTGACCCCTATAAGCAGGCATGGATGCTGTTTGAAAATTATTGATAAGGCATTCAATCCACATGTGTTAAGATAGATCAGGGGAATAGGGCTGGATAGCTAGGGTAGATAGGCATTGATAGGTGTGTGGGATATTGGAGGACTGGTTTCTTCAGGATGTGGGATGGTTGGGGAGGGTCTTTTTACCAGGCCTATGGTATCTTTCATTTACAGACTTAACTGGATGGGCCCTTGGGTCTCTTATTAAGTCTAAACGCTTTATAACTTTATATAGGGTGTACCTAGCAGTGGATTCAGCACCTTCCTTCGGGATGTGATACTGATGAGATTGTCTATGGTAGCACAATGGGTATGATGGGAGGAGTTTGTTTTGTTGAGTGTGTTATGCAATAGCAAGTGAATGGTGCTAGATAGGCTGGGATATATAGCTTCCTAGGAACTTGAGATAAGGGATTGATTGGGGTGAGAGTATGTACATTGCTAGTACCTTTTCTAGTCCTGCTTAACCCAGATGGGCCCCTGTGGCTCTTATTAAGCCTGAATACTTTATGACTTTATGACTTTTCCACAACTAAGCGGTCATCATGTTTAAACTATGATGACCTCACAGGTAAGGATGTCTTTGGTAGCTGCTGTTTCGATTTTACAACGACCCTTCCACTCCTAAGCGGTCATCACGCATTAATAAAATGAATCATATGAATATGACCAGGTGAACCTGGTTGAGGTGACACGATTACAAAATGACCTCTGATGTACCAACTGCACCTGCATTGACCTGTCCGTATACGTTGGTCTGGTTGTACTGCGTAGCAACCAGCATCCGTTTAAGACGTTAAAAATAGCGCCTACTGAAGACTTTATGATGCAATTAGGGCATAACCTAAGATGACCTTGAGGTCAATTTTCTTTCACAAGGTACCCAAGGTGTTCATTTAAAGGTACTGAAAGTCCCAAACTGTTGCCTCATTTGGTTTGACTCTGATCGCCGTAAACCTCAGGGGTGGGGGCAAAAAAATTTTCCCGGCCCGATTGACTCGTGGGTTATTAACATAATTTACCCGGCGACTGCCCGCCTCCGCAGTACATGTGAAGCTCAATGTTTATGCACACACTTCCCTACTCAGCTCTACGCCTGCAGCTGGCTGCTATGGCTGGTGCCTGATAAACGTCCAGCGCCTGATCCATTCTCCCGATCCCGTCCAGCGCCTGATTCATTCTCCCGATCCCGCCCAGCGCCTGATCCATTCTCCCGATCCATCAGGCGCAGCGGTGTCGTCATGTCCGTTGCCGGTGCTGTCACCGTGGTTGCTGATGGCTTGGCCGGCTACAATGGTATGCCCGCCAGCCAACGCACCCCAGCAAAGTCATGGTTAACTGTGTTGTGCCGCCGGGTGGTGGATACTGCCGCCGGGGTTTTGCCTCGTCTGATCGGCACATTGGCACAATTTAGCTGTGCCAATCGTCTGATCGGCACAATTTAGCGGCCTTTGTGAGGTACAAATCCGCCACGGGACAGAATGGCAGCGTCTGTTCTGATATATGTGGCGGCGCTTTCAAGGTGGACGTTGACGCTCAATGCGGTCATTCTAGCAGGCCATTAAGGCTGGCTGAAAGACACCCATTAGGAGAATAGCACTTTTGCTGCTAATTGCATGCTAAGTGACTGCTTCAAACAACGCTGTTCCCTAAGGATGCTAGTAACAAGCATAAGGATGCTAGCAACAAGCACCATATGTACTATTCGGCTGGAAGGGGCTAATTCTAGCCTGCAGGTGCTAGACTGCAAGAATGAGGATGCTTGATCTTAGCAGCCATGAGTGTTGTGCCAAGCAGTCCAGAATAATGCAACTGCTTATATCTAGCACTGTTACAGTCCGTGTTTTTTTGGCGGGAGTTTGAGCGCTCTATGGCTGCTTACAGTTAGCAATTGGGTAGTTAAAATAAGCAGCGTGGAAAAATGGCGGGAACATTAGCACCTTAACGCTGCTTAACGAAACAACTGCACGAACATTCGGCCATTTTGGTTTGAGATTCGATGGCGTGCGGATCGGTGCAGTCGTGCGGCAAGATTGAAGTGAAGAAGAGAAGTCTCTCTGGGATCAAGAGAACCTCTGGATCCAGAATCACATGCCTGTCATAGTCTGTACAAGGTGGGTGTGTCTTCACAGCAAATGTTTTTCCACATCCCTGGTATCAATATGATTATGTCAGCATCTTGCCAACCTCGCTGCATACACCCCTGAAATTACGGGCGCTGAATGACTTACGCAGTTGATGCAACCTCAAGCTACAATAACTAACATACCTGAGCTTGACAACACATAATACCTGGCATGCTTAGCAAGGCATATGTGGTATTGCTCTGGGACAAACAAGCTAAAATGTAATTTTATGGCATCATTATTCATCTATGGACACTGAAAAGCTGAGTGGGCTATGCCAGTTGCAGCTTATTCTGTGGGCCCCCAAAAAAAAAAATTTCTCAGACAATGGTTTTTGGGCGGTTTATTGTGCTGCTCAGAATTTATTAGCTGAAAGAAAGCTAGCCTGGATTATCCTGGATATAGCAGAGCCTGGATTATCACCACCAATTGTTGCTACCAGATAATTTTATAGGCTTAACCGAGATGGGCCACTGTGGCTCTTTTTAAGTTTTAACACGTTATGACTGTATGACATTATTATGGATTTCATTGGTTTATTCATAATTATGTAGCCATGGAGCCAGTGGATCTGCTCTTTACATCACCATTTGTTCATGACTGGCACTGTGCCATGTAAGACTGAACTGTGATAAATGTGGAGCTTGCATAACAAATAAAAGAAATTGTCGGGGTTAGGTTTCGTTGGTTTATTTGGTATTATTGTCATTTAAGGTGTCCATGATAAAAGTCTTACACACATTTTCCTTCATGAAGCAAACAACTGGGTTAGGCTACATGAGGTTAGGTTTTTAGTTGCAAAATTTGAGATTGAAATTAAAAATCCTCTAATATTTTTACTGTTAATGTACGTTACTGTAATACATACTAAATTTGCTTATATATTATATATATATATATATATATATATATATATATATATATATATATATATATATATATATATATATATATATATATATATATATATATATATATATATATATATATATATATATATATATATATATATGCATGTCCTCCTTTGCTATTTGCAAAGTAGGAAATACGTATTCCTTTGCATTGCTATTTGCATACGAATGCATTAAAAGGGTATATCGCCTGTAAGCATCCTGTTCGCTGTAATATTTAAGATCGGTATCGGACGCTAACATGTAGCAAAAGAAGTCATCCGTCCGTATAAATACAGTAAGTCAGCAACACCCGTACGCTACTATCAAGGAGTCCAATTTCGGTTTAAGCACCCAATGGGTGCTAAATATGCTAGCACCATAGGCGAACCGTACCCAGGAGGTGCTGGTTTTTGGCGTGAGCAAAAACTAGCACCCTGGGGGTGCTAAAGCGCACGCACCCCATGGGTGCTCATTTCAAGCACCCTGCTACTAAATATAGCCCAATGAAGAGGTGCTAGTTATAAGCACCATGCTTATATTTAGCACTTGACATTTTGCGATGCGATGCCAACTCCAGAAAGGTGCTTAATTCAAGCAGCCCTGTGGTGCTGGAATTTGACATTTGAAATAGCACCAAAGGGGTGCTAATCTTTTTTTTTTTTTTTTTTTTTTTTTTTTTTTTTTTTTTTTTTTTTGGCCGATGCACATTGCAATTAAATTTGTCTTTCGCCATTTCGCCCTCGTATCGCCGTGTATTCGATGAGCTATCATTTGAGTGATAAGCAGCTGGATCATTAGAGAACTTGATCAACACGCCGCCAAACTCATACTCAGGGCCACTTGTGTTCAATCAGAGATGGATCCAGGCACTATGATCTGGGCGGGGCGGGGGCACTGGTCTGGAGGGGCGCCACATATTGAGAAAATGTCGACGGGGTGCACTCGAGCATCCTGGAGGGACGTATTTCCAAGAAGGGAGGTGCACATAACCCCTGTGCCAACCACCTTGGATCCATCCCCGAATTCGGTGACTTATCATGTCAGTAATTTGTAGCTGTATCACGCGTGATACTTCATTTAATGTACCCCGGACCAAATTATGTGGTATCGATCGCATGTTGTGTCGACCTCCTTCATCTGGAGCATGACATGGAGTGGACTCTCCATGCAGAATTTGAATTGAAGTTGAATTAATCTAATTTTACCACAACTTCGGATTTGGATTGGATTTAGGGTGGATCTCAAAGCTATCAGGTATAGCTGCTCCATCTCCGGTAGCAAATCAGGTTGTCTCAGACAGATTGAACTTGACATTCATAGGCCATAGACCTATCAGTGGATTTGGATTACACACGGATTGACATTCACGGAACCAGATTGAACTGAATCAAATAATTTAACTCGATGTTTTTCTCTGCCTTGCTCCAGTGTGAAGGGCCACGCTATGATGTGGGCAAGCACCAGAGAAGTGTATTGCAGGTGGCGCTAGTGGAGGCCAGTGATGATAGCCTAGATGGCGCTAGGCGTCGTCGTGAAGTTAACGCGATGTCTACTGAATATTACACCGTCCCAGCGGTTGAACGTCACAAGTTGTCTGACTATAGCAGATCGTTGCAAGTCACAAGTTTGAGCGACGTTCTATCAACTGACTCTGGACGGAAAAGTAAAATTGCCTGGATAGTAACTTAGAACAGACTTCATGCTGGGGCATGAGCATAGGCAATGATTGTGATGTAGCCGATATTGTGGCAGTAACGGCAGCTTACGTATCTGTAATATCACCTTACTCCAAACGCGCATTGTGTATCACTTCCCTAAAGTTACTCCTATGGTGGCGCCTGCTTTGCAATGCTCACGCAGCATAGCAGCTTAATTGGTGACCTGCCGTACATGGGTAGAAATTACAGCAGTATTTTTACAGTTGCATATGTTATGTATCACATGGGCTTGGGAGAAAAGCCTTGATTGAATCAGTATCTGCTGAGCATGCTGGAACGTATAATCTTGCGCGTGTTTTCAAGTAGCATTTTCTGAACGTCAGGGCCTCCGCCACAGGAGATGACAGCCGAAATGGAGAGGTAGCGATCCATATGAATTAATTCGAGACCCGCCCAATAATGATTGAACTGGCTGGACCACAGCCAGTCCATTTCGGCCACTTTGAACCATCCCTCCCCCTCCTTTCTCAATACAAAGCTCGTGACAGAGCCCCTGCCGAAAGCGAGAATGAGCTGAAAACGCTGTCACGTAATGGGCAAACTGAATATTGGTTATGTCACTCGCCTACCAATGCGTATCGGTTATGCTACCCGCCGACTGAGGGATTTAGCCAGCATTCACATCCAAAGGAGTGGCTGGGAAAAGCAGCTCATCGTGCGTATTGCGTAGCAATGCAAGTCAACGGTACCCAATTGATATATTTTAGTCAGCGGGTGACCATCCAGAGGGGGTCAAATCCAGCAGTTTTTCTAAGCGTCGGGTATCGGCAAGTTCAATCGAGCCCATTTGAGGTTGTGCACAGAGTCTATCGCAGGTGGGTTCATGAACTAAGCGGCAGTGTAAACGACGAAATTGCACCTCTCGTGGGAGTTGTACCTACACAACATGCCAAAAAGTCCCGCCCTCCCTCAGTACCACCACCACCAAGGTGTCATTTAAAATTGCCTTGTCTCCTCCAGTGACACCTGTATGGGAATCATGATACCCATCAGGTGACAACCGTGGCCACGCAGTGTCACGGGTGTGCCACATTGGTTCTCTGCGATAGCGGCAAAATCGATCGAGACAGCGAACTGAAGCTGTCAGTACTTTCCAGGAAATGTCTAATATATCGTGTGTGCAGATAAATAAACTGTCAAGGTCATGCTGGGTCCTGTTCGTGGTACGACGTAAATTCATTCGAAGGTCATGTTTTACAGTCGTAAATGTTTCCTTGTTTTGTGTCACGCATCGGACTGAGGTGTAATCAGAGATCCAGGTGCAGGTTCCAGGTGCAGTTATCGATCCAAAGGTGAACTTAATCACATGTGACCTCAATTAGATAATTTCGGGCAGATATTTGTTTTAGCCATTCGGGTTTTTCTTCGATTGCAGCCGACTTAGGAAATACTTGCATCTTAAAATACTCAACTTACAATAAGGTTTCTTCCTATAAAATAGGCAAGGTCATCGAAAGTTGTGTCACACTGAGGACATCAGGTAGATGGTAAGTGCTTTCACCGTCCACGTTTTTCTATGCTTTTTTGCACTCGGACGAAAGCAAATTGACGTGGCGATTTGTGACTAATTATAGACAAAATATTAATTTGCACATCACCTATATCAGGTCAGTCTGGATGATATTCGTACCCTGCTTTGTAGCCAATAGTGCTTTCGCTGAAAAAAAAGGTATGCATGCCATTAGAAAATCGATGATATGTACATCAATTTGATATTATACACAGGTTGTAGTGCTGGCGGCCGTTCATGTCGTCCGGGGAGAGGAAGTGCAGTAGCAGAGAACGGCTGACCTGTATGATCACTCGTCAAGTCACTGGATGCCCTCGCCTCCAATATAAATTTCAACTCTAACAACACAGAAGACTACAACCAATCATTTACTACGCACAAATTGCACATTACCCTCACCAAGTGTGTAAACTCGTCGGTTGTCCAGACGACATTTATTAAAAGTGTTTCAAACATGTCGGCAAACATTCTCTAAAGTACATACTAGCGGCCATGGACGATATGTACTGAAACGACACACCTCCTGTCTGTTGGCGGGAAAGTGTAGTCATCCCATTATCAAAGCCGCACAATGATCGTTCCACCCCCAAAAGGGTATAGGCCTCTCTCGCTTATTAGCTGCGCTATTAAGCTGGTGGAGCGCATGTTCAGCACACGGTTGCGACACCTTTTAGAACACAACGAACCTGCTCGATGAATTTCAGTGCGGCTTCCGGCGTCAAAAATGAACCACAGACAATCTCATTAAGCTAGTGCACGACATCAGAAGTGGTGCACGCACCAAACGCACAACAGTAGCTGCCCACTTAGACACCACTGCCGCATTCGACCGAGCACACAAGTCCGCACCAACACACAAACTCCACACAAGTCCGCACCAACACACAAACTGCACACAAGTCCGCACCAACACACAAACTGCACACAAGTCCGCATCAACACACAAACTGCACACAAGTCCGCACCAACACACAAACTCCACACAAGTCCGCACCAACACACAAACTGCACACAAGTCCGCACCAACACACAAACTGCACACAAGTCCGCACCAACACACAAACTGCACACAAGTCCGCACCAACACACAAACTGCACACAAGTCCGCATCAACACACAAACTGCACACAAGTCCGCACCAACACACAAACTGCACACAAGTCCGCATCAACACACAAACTGCACACAAGTCCGCACCAACACACAAACTGCACACAAGTCCGCACCAACACACAAACTGCACACAAGTCCGCATCAACACACAAACTGCACAAGATGGGCCGACGCGGACACATGGCACGCTTCATTCTCAACTCCCTCAAGGTCAGATGCGTCGGCGTCACATCAAGCACCACACCTCAGGATCAGGGCCTGGAACAGGGGACCGTGCTCTCGTCGAGCCTCTTCCTCATCATGACTAACGACATACTTGCAGATTACACTGACACAGCGCTTCAATATTCACTTTTCGCGGACGACATGGCCATTTGGACAACAGCAAATGCTTTTTTTTAAAGCCGAGAAAACCATTCAAACAGCTCTAGATCACATAGTAAAGTGGTGCAAAACATGAGGTTTCATCCTGTCCGTAAAAAATCGGCTACAGTCACACATAGTCGCCTCCGCCCCACACCTGCCCCACACCAACAACTTTCCTTTGCATCCACAGCCAAGCCATCAAGCAGGTGAAAAGTGTCAAGTTCTTAGGAGTACACTTGGACCAAAACCTTAGCTTTAACACACATATCACTGCCATCTCGAAGAGATGAGCGAAGCGCGTCAACCTACTCCGTGTACTTGCAGGTGTAACAATGTTAGATATAATCATACCATTCGGCCCTCATCGTTCGAGAATGCGCCGTTGTATAACGCCGGGTGACGCGTGAATCATGCAACCACTGTGGACGGCCGGCCGGACACGTCTTAATGCATGTTATGATTACGGCCGATAACTGAGCCACCGACAACGGCTCTGCATCCTGGCTACATAGCTTCGGAATGCCACTGTCGACTGCAGGCAGGAAATGCTTATCAAATGTTGTGGGTTATGTTTGCGATCCGAGCCGACCAGAGAACGACTCTGAGCAGACGTGGTATGTCTGATGTCGGAGAGACAGCGCGGAGTTCAGAGCGAGCCTTTGTTCTCTAGCGGGGATGAGTAACCCCACTGGTCTGTGGCGCCGTCAGTCATGTGTCAATGACGTATTTGCGGGCTGGTCACGTGGTACGGCGTTGCCTGAGGTTACTTAGTGACTGAGCCGGAGTGGACGCTCTCACTCACTCTCACTCTCTGGTCGACGAACGTACGACGCGGGCGGCCTGGCCCGCGGCCTGGCCCGCCGCCTAGCCCGCCCTGGTTCACCACTGGAGGTATGTCTGATATGTCTGTTGAGATGTAGATCGACATAGAAGTTGTTGCACCTGTCTGACGAGATGAAAAGCTATTGTATCATCGCCTATATCACGCTGCGCCACTAATGACTGATCTTCATGGTCGCTGACTAATAGCACAATAAAAGTGCTGGCTTTGGAAGTGCGTGTCAAGAGGTGTGCAGATCAGAGCTCTGAGATGAGCCAGAGCCATTATTGAAAACATAACCGGGGTTTTAAATATCGCAAACGCTGAGGTACCCTAGACTATTCAACGTGCCAGAAGAGTTTTGCCCCATCAGAGAGGGGGAGAAAAAACCTTCACTACACAGGCACAGACTGAGAGGAGACAGGAAAACGGTACTGCAACTCTACAAGTCAATCATATGACCCATCCTAGAACACAACAGCATCATCTTTGTTTCACGACACGGAGCAAAAAGTTAGAAACCATTCCACACAACTGCATCAGAACAGCCACAGGAGCCCTCAACGCCGCACTGATAGCCAATCTTCTAGCAGATTAGGCACGCCTCCCTCCGCTTCAGGAGACACAACAGCTGTGCCACTACAACATTAAAATCAAATCTATTGAAAATCACCCGGCAAAATGCTGCTTTAAGCCTAACAGATACGATAAGAGACGGTTTGAGCGCAAACTGCCACCATTGAGTTCTCAAATTTCCACGCCTCTTTCAGATTTTAACGTCTCAATGACAGCCACTGCAGCTCGACCGCCAACTAGGCCATTCTGGACCCACAGTCAACCAAAGGTCGAGGACTTGCTCTCGCAAAAGAAGTCGGGTATCACATCAGTGGCATCTGATAATCATCCCGAACGCATACCGGATAACATTTCCATTTACACAATTGAAGCACTGACTCTTCTTGTGGGTATCTACCGTTGAAAAAGGCTCAAAGCGAGAGACGTAGTAAGTTGTTCAATTTACAAATCAGTCATTCAGTCACTTAACAACATACACGACTGCCCACATTCAGTCATTGATCGAATCTAAGAAGCCGTAGCACGCAACGTAAACAACTTTGTCTTCCTTGTCCCGTCCCAACCAGCCAACAACGAGAATGTTTTGAAGACAAGCCGGTCCCGATCAGCATAAGGAGAAAGGCCGGTCGACCGTGAGATCAGCGACCCCGGTGGAAACTCCCGCTCCAGCAGAACGCCATGAAGGCCCCAGGCGGCGTCAAGACACCCATGACCTCAGAAAAAATATACTCCCGCCAATCAAGAGCCAAAACGTTCAGTCTGGAGCCCTGGGAGTGGTCAGAAACGAGAGGAGGCGGAGCAAGAGGAAGTCAAGAAAACGAGCAGACTGAAGGGAGTACACGGAGACACTGACGGACGGAGTGAGGACTGAGAGGAAGAAGGACCGGCACTGGGATCAGCGATTCGGTGGGCGGGTGTTGAAGTGACGGACGGTCGGAGGACGACCAACGTCTGCCATGTGAGTGCCGACTGTCTGCCATGCATTCTTCCTTCTTCCAAACCTTACCGAACCGACCTCATTTCTATGACAGCTATTTCCTCCTCAACCTCATTCGCTCTGCTGAAAGGAGCGACCCGTCTTATGGGGGGGGGCAAATATGATAAATTTGAGGTGATGTGTGGGGGGAGGAATATGTGCGAAACGGCCGGTGGCGCTTACATCGCACGCCTAGTAAAGAAGGGTAGGTTATGGATGTGAGGGGCGGACGGAGGATGTGAGTACCCGTGGCGTTTACCGGTCCTGCTGGCGAACGGTGTATATACATGTAAATATGTTTCCCTTGATGATATAAATGTTTGAGCGCACCAGCAGAGACACGGAGCAGCTGCTCAGCATTTAACGGACATAATTGGCGGTGAAAAGGAATCTTTGCGAGGAAAAAGTAAAGCATAGCTTGGGCTAACGATCAGGGATAATAGGCACAAATCGGTTCCTAACATCGTCATGTAGGACCCAAGGGTAGAGCGTCCGTGAGTAATAGCAACCGCTCGGACCTAGAGAACGCATGTTGATATATGTGCGTGCAACATCCGTCACGTAGGATAGAGTAGCGCGGCCGTGAATATATGGCAATCGCTCGGCCCCAGAGCACGCATGTTGATAACTGTGCGTGCAACAATCCCTGCTTTCCCCTTCTAGTCCAATGCGCTCGACCCTTACATTAACAGGAGTTAAAACAATAACATTATAGCCAAGCTAACCGCCGTGGTGCAGATTAGTTCAAAATCCAAACCTCTAGGGATGTCCTCCAGCTGTGCGTTCCGCGGCGTAACTTTTGTGATGAGCTAAATAGCATTTAGGTCAAAATGCCCATGGTTGAGTGCCGACAGCAGTCAGCGACTCTCCGCGGAGATTAACCTAAATCGATGCCGTAAGGAATACGACCCTCCTGGACCGACCGCTCGTAGTACATACCTCGGCGATCAGGTGGACAGAGGGAGGGATTTGCGTCCATTAACTGAAATGGCGGGCCGTACCTCGAGGTCTGAGGGGTACGCGCCGCGCTTTCCGCTCAGATCGTGTTACCAAGAACCGACAGGTAGGCGTGAATAGTACCGTGTGTCCTCTCCCCACACGACAAGGGATAATTTTCACATCATGTTTTGATGTTTGCCTAAGAATTAGTCTGCTTTATGAAGAAACTTTAAAAGTCAGGCAGACGACCTGCGAGCCGTCCTCCTATGGACTCGAGTAATGGTAGTGAGAGTTTAAGCCAGTCTAAATTGCCTAGAATATTGATGTTGTTATATATAATCTGCATTTGGAAAATGTTTAATTGCGAGAGGAAGCGATGGACGGACACTTCGGGGGCGCAGATGGGCTTCGAGTCCGGTATGCATGTAAGACCCCTACGGGGTGGAGCATTGCGGTTCGTCGGAGTCTAGCGCGGACTGCCCAGCAATTAGTCCGCCTCCGTTCGCTGTACGTGGGGAACGGATTTGTGCAGTGCAGTGCCGTAAGCCATGGGGCTGAAAGGTTCAGGCCGGCTAGGTTATATGGACGGCCAGGGGACGTACCCAACGTGGTAGGGATCCGTGCCCACCCGCGGGATACATAGGCCTGGTCGCACGTCTACACGTCGCACGCCATGGGCCTGGTCGCACGTCTACACGTCGCACGCCATGGGCCTGGTCGCACGTCTACACGTCGCACGCCATAGGCCTGGTCGCACGTCTACACGTCGCACGCCATGGGCCTGGTCGCACGTCTACACGTCGCACGCCATAGGCCTGGTCGCACGTCTACACGTCGCACGCCATGGGCCTGGTCGCACGTCTACACGTCGCACGCCATGGGCCTGGTCGCACGTCTACACGTCGCACGCCATGGGCCTGGTCGCACGTCTACACGTCGCACGCCATGGGCCTGGTCGCACGTCTACACGTCGCACGCCATGGGCCTGGTCGCACGTCTACACGTCGCACGCCATGGGCCTGGTCGCACGTCTACACGTCGCACGCCATGGGCCTGGTCGCACGTCTACACGTCGCACGCCATAGGCCTGGTCGCACGTCTACACGTCGCACGCCATGGGCCTGGTCGCACGTCTACACGTCGCACGCCATGGGCCTGGTCGCACGTCAGTCGCTCGCGCGCCGCTCCCAGGATCGGGAGCGGCGCCGGCGCTGCTCGCCCCACCCGGCGCGGGTGGGGCGCCGGGTGTTGTGCCAGTCCTTGTGTGTGTGAGGGTGTGTGACTTGTGAACGTGAGCGAGTTCGAGCGGCGTCGATCCGGCTCTACTGGAGGACGGCGGTCGTCGACCATCGCCGTCGACGACCGCGACCACCAGCTCTGACGGACGACGACGGACATTATCTCTTCATTCGCATCATGGGACTCATTCGCATCATGGGACTGATGCGTGTTCCCAGTCACCGTGACTTACTGCGGATCGTTGTGCTGCTGGCTGTTGTGCGCGCGCTCGTGCTGGTTGCGGCCCCTGCTGTTCGCCTGCCCCCGCCTGCCTTCTCCCGGCACTCGATTCGCGCCGGTCCATGTGACCTTAGAAACAGCGGCACGTCGCTAGGTGACTGTGTGCCCGCCGGCACTGGGTCAGCGCTGCCGGGCGACCTATCAGCGAGCTCCGGCGGCCACCCTCGCCGGAGCAGGCGCGGCAGACGCGCGTCCGTTGCAAGGAAGCGGGGGAGCAACGGCGCCCAACGCCGAGAGAGGAACCTATGGCCAGCTGCCGGTTCAAGACTCATCATTTGCGTGCTTAACATCCAAAGCATTAAGCCCAAATTATTGGAAATTTCTGACATACTACATCGCAACAAGTATGACATCATATGCCTGGCCTAAACCTGTCTGAAGCCTGCGACGCCCAGCAGACTGCTGCTGCTGCCTGGGTACCAGGTGTACCGGGCCGATCGCCCCGACGGGCGAGGGTATATCGGAGTCGCGCTGGCCGCCAGGGACGGCATCAGCGCGTCTCCCCTGAAAATAACAACGGCTGTCAACCACCCCAACAGCAAGCTGGAGAAGTGGTGGGTGTTGGCTAAGCCAGACACTAAGCGTCAATTCACTATCTGCACCGCATTCCGTCCACCGGGACGGAATGGGACCCACCTGGAAGTGGACTTTGCACACCTGGAAGCACAATTCAAACGTGTGATTGCGGACTATCCCAAGTCCAAACTTTTTAGTTGCGGATATTTGAATTGTGACTTGCGGAAACCAGACTCGGACCCAAGCAGGCGTGCGCTGTCTAAATTTAATCTTTGACTACTGGTTATTTCGGCGTGTGACCTCGCCCACCTATTCGACTGGCCCCCTCCTTGACGTGGTCAATGTGACGTCACCACCTGTCGTCACATTGTGCAGCACTGCCGTACACAATTTTGTAACTTTAGTCCGCATATATTTGTTCGTTTTTCCGTCAATGTGCCCAGATCTAGACCGAGCGGCGCCACTGTTCGCTCCCGATGCTTTCGCCGTACTGTTCCGAATGTTTTGCTTCACGATCTTTTTTGGCTGAATTCTGTTTTTAATTTCCCCTCCGTCACTCTCAAGTGGGACTGTTTTCTGGCCATCTTTTTACCCATCATTTGCATCCATGCTCCCATCAGGACTGTTAAAATCAGGAACCCTAGCGCCCCGGTCGTATCAGATGGAACCAAAGCTTTAATATGTCGCCGCCATGGTCAATTCCAGCATTGCTCAATCCGATGTTCCTGATTCTTGGACGCACTCCCTCGTCCATCCCATCTTCAAATCCGGTGATCCCTCTAACCCTTCCAATTTCCGTCCTATCTCCATCGTCCCAGTCATTGCAAAAATTGTAGAGCGTGTCGTCCACTAGCAGCTCTACAATTATATATCCGATAACCACCTCCTCTCTCCAACTCAGCACGGTTTCCGTTCTCGTCACTCGACGGAAACCACCTGACCTCCATATCTGACCAGATTCTATCCACATGTCAACATGGAGAGGTGTCCCTTCTCTGCCTGCTGGATTTGAGCAAATGTTTTGATGTGATAGACCACTCAAAACTCCTGTCAAAATGAAGTCTCCACAGCAACGATACATCCTGGCCTTCGGCTTATCTTCAGAACCACACCCAGAGTGTCAGCCTTACTGACAGTCTGGGTGTCGTCCAAAAATCTGCCCCGTTGCCCAACAGCATCGGCGTTTTTCAAGGATCATCTCTCGGACCTCTCGACTACTGCGTCTTCGCCAACGACCTCAGCCTGTTCGCCGAAGGCGCAGTGGTTATCCAATACGTCGACGACACCCAAATTTTGGTCAGTGGTAAGAAATCCGAGATTCAAAATGTCGTCGCTCATATTGAAACAGTTTTGGCCTCCCTCGACATCTGGTTTCGAGCAGATGGACTAAAAAATAACGTTGCTAAGACACAGCTGATGCTGTTGGGCAACCCACAAAATCTGCGTGCCTTACCGGATATTACGCTGAAATTTCGCGATCACGATCTACCCACCATTTCGGAATGCAAAAATATCGGTTTTATTTTCGATCGCTCGCTCAGCTGGGACTCGCACGTCTCAGAAGTGACTCGGCGTTGTTTTGGAGTTCTGTGTGGTCTATTGCATCTAAGGGGACGCCTTCCATCTGCCGTCATCTCCGCGCTGGTCAATGCTCTGGTCTTCTCGCAGATCCGCTACTGTATTTCTGTGTATGGTAACGGAACCAAAGAGAACCCATCTCGCATCCAACACATTTTATACTACTCGGCAATAGTAATTTTCGGCCGCAAAAAGTTTGACCATGCTTCGGATCTGATGAGGACACAGGGCTGGCTCAGCGCGGAGAACCTGACCACATACCACACCCTGTGCCTTACGCACAAGGTGCGTCGTCATGGTGAGCCAGAGTCACTGGCTCATGATCTCGCCACCGTGGTGGAGATTCATGACCGGACCACCCGTCAGGACCATCACTTGCATGTCCCCCAATCCCGCACTGAGATGGGGAAGAGGCGATTTGGCTCCAGAGCACCACTTATATACAACTCGCTGCCATCCAAGCTGATGCGACTTCCCGTGCCGATCTTTGGTCGCCACCTACGGTGGCACCTGTTTAACGTGCCGCCCGTGCCGGACTGATTTGCTGCTCGCCCTGCTGTATTGATATATTTTTTTTAAACTTTATTTTATTATGACATGTATGACCACCGGTTTAACTGTTATGTGATTGTTACCTTTTGTGCTGTGCGGTTTTATCTAATTAACACGAGGTCGTAATAGCCACAAGTCCATTGTGGATTACCTCAATACAAGTCTGTCTGTCTGTCTGTCTGTCTACGGCGAATAAGGCCCGGCGCGGCATCGACTGTCTTAAGGTTAGGTAGGTCGATCAAAGACACCAGAGCATCTAAATATGCCGTCAGAGCCAGTACGATGAGCCTCCTCGTAGCATTAAGACTTTATCCAGGCGAGGAACGCTGCCAATAATGACGAGGCCAGCTATGATTAGCGGTGAAAGGTTTAAATATTTGGCCAACATACCTTAAAAAATAAAGTAATGATCTGTTCATATATGTGTTTGTGTACCGCTGACGGGGGGGGGGGGGGGACGGGAGCCAAATTTGGGGACCAAGCAATTTATTAATTAATAAGGAGTGAGTAAATGAGACAAACGAATGTAAGTGAATGAGGAGAATAGATGTGTGTTAGTTAGCTTTAAGGACCACTGGAAGCGGCTTGAGGCTCAACACAGGCACCAATTTCATGCGGTACGTTTCACAAAATTGTACTAATATTACCATCCAAAAAGTCCCAACTCGGGACAAGTCATTAAAACACGAACAATTTACATCATCATTATTTTTGAATACCACGCATTCATTCTAACTTGGCTAGAGGCAGCAGCCAAATTATAATTTGGCCAAATTTGGCCAAACCCGCAGCAGGGTTGGTAGGATGTCGGAGCGGTAGAAACGGTGGGCAAGAGGGGAAACAAACAGCAGCAACCATCCCATCTGGCTCAGCGGTGGCCGGCCACAGTCGCCCGCACAGCGACCCACCCACCCGGCTGTGCCGCCAATGCCCAATGCCCAGAGCCCGCTCCGGCACCGCCCAGCCCGACATGGCCCGGACCCCACTACACAAATACGTGTTAGGGACGGTTGCTCAAACAACACCAAATCGGTTGTGGTAGGCACACATCCCATACCCCACCGACGCGACGGCAGAGCCGCCACCCCTACAATTACGGTGAACCGTCTTCAACAACTCCGATGCATCGGCTGAAAACCACGCCCGGTTCCGACGTAAATAATCGTACAAAGTCAGAGAAATTGGCGATTTCCCTACAACATAGGTAGACTTTCAGTCTTTGTAGCGAAACCTTGCACTATTCTTTAGGGTCACATCCGCTTGGATTACGTCAATGACGACATCGCATCGTTATTCACGCCACCGAACTGGCATCTCTCAAAACAGAGAACCGCCCACGACAGTCTCCACACTTGAAATGCAGATTACGCTATTTCGGAAACAGAAGACACACTACAATGAAGCAGACACTTATTGAGAGCGCAGCTAATCCACATAACGTGATGGGCGTCGAAGCACGCGGCCACGTCTCGTGCGTACAGGTGATGAGTCACTACTCGTTCGACGGTTGGGTACATCACTAGGGCTCCCAGTTGTCCCCGCATTATCACACTCGCGTTCTCTGAGCCCACGCGCGCGGTGGAGACTCCCCGCGCGTCTGGTCCGGTCCGGTTCGCCCGGCCTGTGCAGCTGCCAGTGCAGCCTCCAGCTCGTCCGGCCGGTGCAGACAGGTCGCCGCGTCTGTCTACCTCCCGACTGCAGCACGACTGCAGCACGACTGCAGCCGAGAACGACTGCAGCACGACAGCAGCCGTCGGGTCCTCGAAGAAGCGAGAGAACCTTGGCCAGCGACTGCAGTCCTCGGGGCCCCTCGTCGTGAACGAGGACGACCTCTCCCACGCTGGGCAGTCGGCTGGGGCGACCTCGAGGAGAGATGCTCAAGCTACGGAGTGTCCAGTATCGGAGAGTCCAGACTCGTCGCTGGTGCCGCCACGCTCGATCCAGGGTATCCAGCCACGCCTGACCGATAACAGGAGATATCACGCCATGGATTGAGGAAACGCCGACTAAGAAGTGCGCTGGGGTGAGAAGGTTCTCGCCGGCCCCAACTGCAAGGGGACGCAAGTTGAGCTAAAGGGTGGTGGACAATTCATCATAGGATAGGTGACATTTGTGGAGGGTTACTTTCAGCGTCTTTCCAACACCACCAGGCGTTCCCAAAACCCGCCCCGCCACGGGGCGACCTCTGGAATATAACGTCATGATACCGATCGCGGTACCTGGTTCAGAAGTGCGCGGACAGTCTTGGCATTGTCGCTGACCGTCAGTGACGGTGTGCCACGCAGAGCGAAGAAGCACCTGGGGGCCAGTGTCAGGTCAGCTGTACTTTACGACTTCACCAACTTCAGGTGAACGGCACAAGAAGTTGGGCAAGTGAGCAGCCTTGTCAATCCGATGTCGACGAACATGGGACCCACACAATCGATGCCGAGCTTAGAAGATGAGTGACTGGATTCCAGTCTGAAGTTCGGAAGAACTCTTTCGGGAGAACGACAAGCCAGCCCCCTGTAGCGGCGACACCTGCAGCAGTTGGCTACACACGGTGAACAGTGTTGCGTCGCACAAGGTATTCTGCGGACAGCAATGCCAGCGTAACACGTGTGCTTTGGTGGAAGCACCACTGGTGGCCCTCACTGACGATCAATGTCGTGATGTGTCCCAAGTCAGGTAACATAGACAGAGGACGCTCGTTTGTACGTGACACTGCAACCGAAGTGCCATCTTCACCGGTCTGTGTATTGAGTTTGGTTAATGAAGGTCTGGCATCAGCTTACCCTTTTGAACAGCCTTCCCCTCCTCTGGATACTTTCGATGCTGAGCTTCCGGACACAGTGCAGAAGCGTCCGTCTCTCTCTCTCTCTCTCTCTCTCTCTCTCTCTCTCTCTCTCTCTCTCTCTCTCTCTCTCTCTCTCTCTCTCTCTCTCTCTCTCTCTCTGTCTCTGTCTCTGTCTCTGTCTCTGTCTCTGTCTCTGTCTCTGTCTCTGTCTCTGTCTCTGTCTCTGTCTCTGTCTCTGTCTCTGTCTCTGTCTCTGTCTCTGTCTCTGTCTCTGTCTCTGTCTCTGTCTCTGTCTCTGTCTCTGTCTCTGTCTCTGTCTCTGTCTCTGTCTCTGTCTCTGTCTCTGTCTCTGTCTCTGTCTCTGTCTCTGTCTCTGTCTCTGTCTCTGTCTCTGCCTCTGCCTCTGCCTCTGCCTCTGTCTCTGTCTCTGTCTCTGTCTCTGTCTCTGTTTCTGTCTCTGTCTCTGTCTCTGTCTCTGTCTCTGTCTCTGTCTCTGTCTCTGTCTCTGTCTCTGTCTCTGTCTCTGTCTCTGTCTCTGTCTCTGTCTCTGTCTCTGTCTCTCTCTCTGTCTCTGTATCTCTCTCTCTGTCTCTCTCTCTCGGTATATCTGTCTCTGTCTCTCTCTCTCTGTCTCTCTCTCTCGGTATATCTGTCTCTGTCTCTGTCTCTGTCTCTGTCTCTGTCTCTGTCTCTCTATCTGTCTCTGTCTCTGTCTCTGTCTCTGTCTCTGTCTCTGTCTCTGTCTCTGTCTCTGTCTCTGTCTCTGTCTCTGTCTCTGTCTCTGTCTCTGTCTCTGTCTCTGTCTCTGTCTCTGTCTCTGTCTCTGTCTCTGTCTCTGTCTCTGTCTATGTCTCTGTCTCTGTCTCTGTCTCTGTCTCTGTCTCTGTCTCTGTCTCTGTCTCTGTCTCTGTCTCTGTCTCTGTCTCTGTCTCTGTCTCTGTCTCTGTCTCTGTCTCTGTCTCTGTCTCTGTCTCTGTCTCTGTCTCTGTCTCTGTCTCTGTCTCTGTCTCTGTCTCTGTCTCTGTCTCTGTCTCTGTCTCTGTCTCTGTCTCTGTCTCTGTCTCTGTCTCTGTCTCTGTCTCTGTCTCTGTCTCTGTCTCTGTCTCTGTCTCTGTCTCTGTCTCTGTCTCTGTCTCTGTCTCTCTCTCTCTCTCTCTCTCTCTCTCTCTCTCTCTCTCTCTCTCTCTCTCTCTCTCTCTCTCTCTCTCTCTCTCTCTCTCTCTCTCTCTCTCTCTCTCTCTCTCTCTCTCTCTCTCAATGAGAGAGATCACTGGCATCAATGCAGCCAGTGAGACACCACTGGTGCCTAGGTCTGCCGGGTTCTCCTTTACCCGCGCGTGGTAGCGCTGCTCTGACTTTGATAGCTGTAATACGGCGGCTACTCTGCTGTGAACAAACACCTTCAGGGGCCTGTTGCTTGCAATCCAGCTACACACATCCGTGGAGTTGGTCGTTCGGTAGAACTGGTTGCACAAAGCTAATACAGACTCAATTAGAGGATGACCACTATACAACACTGCGACACATGTCACACGACATTGAGCATAGGCCACATCCTGCTAGACTATCGTAGCTTTGACGCTCAAAGTCAACCACATGAAGCCTTCTGCCAAAAAGAGAGCATCGCCCCCTCTCGCTCCCATCGCTTCCGGGTGACAAACACCCAACACTCATCCAATTATGATTTGCCCATCTGTACGCCATGGAACTAGCAGGACGATTGTAGACACCACACCACCAGCACACACTTCAACACGCACATCAACACGCACTCCAACACGCATTGCATGCCCGCGCATACACTAGTAAGGAATAACTTAAATAGCCATCTCCGAATGGCATCGGGCGTACATGAGCCGATTCGCTTTCCTATTAGAAATAAATGGCTACCTAGCGGTGCCGTCGGACGTAAATGAGGCGACTTGCCTGAAAAATTAGCATAACGCAACACGATTACCCAGATGCGTCATCGGACGAAGATGAGCCGATTTTCCTCGCAATTCATAGCGTAGCACGGTGTAGGAAAGTCCTATATTGGCTCGTGAAAGTCTAGCAACCTCGTCGTTTGCGATAACCTCGGTCACGAAAGCACCAGTACCTTTTGCTGCCCTGTATTTGCACTGCAGCAATCCACGATCACACGAGAACGACAGACAGTCCGTACAGTACGTTCTCCTCTGAAGGTAAGCCGTGATACTGCCTTTCCTATGAATTTAGAAGCCGAATTTAGTTGGGAAGCGCGCACGCGTAGCAGCGATCCGCTCGCTCAGAGTATTCAAGCCTGACTGCCTGGGCGGGCGCGGCTGAGCGCCGGCCCGTTTCGTCAGTACCCTGCCAACGGCGGGACGAGGGCTTGTCAGGGGTCTGTATAAGACGGCCAGCCCTCTGCGCGGTTCTCGGGCAACAGCAGTACCCCGTCACGTGTGTCGGGCATTGGCCCGGAAACACCGACTGGTAATGCTGAGTCGAGCGACCGACATCCCGTCCGCGAGCTGCCGACTGGCTGTGACCCGTGGGGCGATACGTTTACTGTATGCTGGCTTACGGGATTATTTCAAGTACAGTTACGGGATAGCCAAAAGTATGATTTTATGTGAACACAGTTACATCTAGCATTAACGACGGCGGCGGTACGCGCCGGTCGGATAGAGGTCAAGATACAGCCGTCTGCTGCACGGGATTGAGGTCACGTCTCTGGCGCCTGGCGGCCGGAGAGGGGAGGGGAAGGTACAAGGTCCAATGTACGTCCCCGTTCGGGCGGTGGCTGCTTACGTCGGCAACCAGACAGGCGGACGCCGTCTAGGTGCCTGAGACTTGTCGCGCCATGAACGAAGGGGTATTGCTGAATTTATGGGATCAAGACGCTCAAAACTAACTCTCTTACAACGGCTACCCAGAGGTACAACGGAGGTAGATGAGCCGAATTGCAAAACGCCGTACTAACCTCACACAACCCTGCATGAAAGCATGCTGCAACTAACCCGCTACTAACAACTAAACCGCGACAGCCGGCATGCTAGGCGGTGTTGACAATTACCTCCTTGTCCGCACGGTAAAGGTGCTGTTCGACAATAGTAGGCTAATGCTGACACCCCGGCAAAACCAATTTTCTCGTCAGCCCTTCCCCACCCCAACCATAAATTAACTTGCGTAGGAGTAAAGTAAACTAAAACTATAGACATTCAGGCATAGGCGTAGGAACAGGGGGAGGGGGCAGGGGCCATGGCCCTCCCACTTTTCAAAGTGGAGGGGCCAACAATGGTTGCTGGCTCTCCCACTTTTGAGACATTTAAGTTTAATAAAAGGCAGCATTCACACATTTCAAGATGTGAAAAAGTTTCTACAATCCATAACAAAAAAGAAGTTGCACATGTCACATGGTAGCACTTCATTTTTTTAAGTCATACACACTTGGACATGGCCTTACAACAACGCAACTAATTCAGGAGTTCATGTAATGCAACAGATGCATGGATTTTCACACCTTATATTATGTTATGAAAAGACTATAAAGCGGATGATGTGCCAACTAGAACCAAAATACATTCATACTAGAGTTGCACTGTGGTTCTTTTACTGTTAACACATTTAACATCGATTTCATTAATATTGCCTACAGTAGAAAATTATAAAGGCTGAAGGCAGTAACGTAACACAATCAAGGTAAGACGTACAATTTGCAAGTGCAAGTTCCTTGCCTTGATATTACATAGCCATGTATTATATATGGCCTTACTCCTAGCTGCCATACACTTCAACATTCACATGTATTTTGATCATTGAAGCATAAAATTACTGCCACGATACATACATTGCGTGAGTAGTATGAAATAGAACGTACAAATTTCCACATTTCAATGGATTTTCACAGTTTGGCACAGCACACAAATATCCAACCTTTTCAGTGAGATGCCTGGGTATTATCGGTCCTGGTATCCAACATAGCAAAATACTTATTTCCATCATTTATTATGGTAGCATAGATGCAATAGTGAAGTCCACAACCTATTACATCAACTTCAAGTGCTAGAACGCCTGTCAGAATCTCATAATCCCCGAGAGGAATAGGCGCTCGTGGTGCGACCTGACAAGGTCACACGAGGAGTGATATCAAGAGTGATGATGTGACGAGTAACGAGCGATGCTTGTCACGTGACCTGAGAAGGCACATGACGAGCATGGCAACTGACCCGAGTGGATCTTCAGCTGGGTAACTGCGAGGTGGCATTAACAGCACGTTAAACATTGAATTCAAATTATGTCGTTGAACAGAAATGGTTCGGTAAGATGGTGGTGGCATGGTATATGTAACAATCTCTGCTTAGCAAATACACTGATCCCAGAATCTATTCAATGAAGACATTTTGATTACAAGTACAAAACACCTAATTACAACGGAGACTACTATCAAGGCTTTTTATCGTTCAGTGATGTGTACGTCCAGGCTGAGATTTAAGAACCCTGAAGATAATGAGATGAATTGTGGCCAATTGCAGGGTGTATATTTCTGAACATTACTTCCGGTGCAAGCAGTTAAATGGGCATGGGAAAGTCGATTTTCTGCGATGTACTACATAGACGTCATGGTTAAGCTATACAATCATTGGGGCATGCGCATGGGCGTATTGAAGGGAGGGGGAATTGGAGCAGTCCCCCTTCCCATACGAGGTTGTGGGCCCCAAATAATCGCGCCTGGGTTCGGAAAAAGGGCTCCAGGCTCCCTAAAAATCATGCTGTTGTCCCCAACAATCGCAGCGGGGCCCACAAAAATCACCTTGGAGCCGCCAAAAAGTCGCGCAAGGATCCCTGAAAATGGGGCTGGGGCCTCCAAAAATCCCACCAAGGCCCCTGAAAATCACATTGAATGCCTAAAAAATCATCCCGGGACCATAAAAATGACGCTTATGGCTCCAAAATGTGGGATCAGGTCCCTGAAAATACCGTTGCGCCCCCCAAAAAGTCGCGCCGGAACCCCGATAAGTCGCGCCAGGGCACCATGAAATCACGCTAAGGCCTTAAATGGTCGGACCGTGCTTCTCCGGACCCCCCGAAGATGACGCCAGGCCCGAGAAAGACTGGCCGGGCCCTCAAAATCACACTGGGTCCGAAAAGGTCGGGCCGGCGCCCTTGATAATCGCGCTGGGGGTACAAAAAGTTTGACCGGGGCTCTTGAAAACCACGCTGGGAGCAGAAAATGTCGTGCCGTGGTCCTTACAAATCACGATGGGGCCGCAGAAAGACTGTCTGGGCCGCAGAAAATCACACTGGGGGCTCAAAAGTTTGCGACTGGGCCCAGAAAATCACACTGGGGCCGAAAAAAAGTCGTGCTGTGGTTCTTGAAAATCACAACGGGGACACAAAACGTTGGGCCGAGGCCACTGAAAATCACGCCAAACCTGAAGGTACCAAAACGTCGCACCCGGGCCCATGAAAATCACGCTAGGGGCTTGACAGGTCGCACCGGGGCCCCAAAAGTCTCATCGGGAACACCCAACAAACGAAGCTGGGGCAACGAAAATAACAGTCTGGACATGGAAAATCACTTTGGGCTCCTAGCAGTCGATCCAAAAGAAATCAGAACGTGTTGGGCCCCCAAAGACGTGTCGAGGCCACTAAAACTCGCGATAGGCATCCCAACAATTGAAGACATGGTCCAAAAATCGCACTTAGACCCAAAAACGTCGGGCCGCTGCCCTTGGAAATAACATTAGGGGCCAAAAAGTCCCGCCGAAGCCCCACAAGTCGCAGCTGGCTTCCCGAAAATCAATTCCTACCCGGAATGTTACTCTACGGTCACAAAAATTACGTCAGACCCGAAAAACGCCCCTTGCCCCGGAAAAGAAGCGCATTGGAGCACCGAAAAAAATGCACCAGGAGACCGACGAATCGTACCGGGACCCAAAAGTATCGCGCAAGAGGCTTACAAAAAAACCAAATCGACCGCCAAAAAATGACAAAAGGACTCCATCGAATCGACCCGAGCAATGGAAAGTTCAGAACATGCCCCGAAAGAAAGCTCTCCAAAGGGCCTTTCTACTCTTAAGGGTGCCATCGGCTGAAAAAAAACTCGTTGAACAGCCACAGTGGCATACCAATGGCAAATGCCCCCCCCCCCCCACACACATCCTGAAGAGGTGGACTTCCAAGAATTCAAGAATGGCGTCGGGGTGCCCAAAAATGGTTCTTGGACCCCATAAATTTGCGTCGGGGCCCCCGGAATTCGGGGTTATAAATAAATGCAACGGGCACCAAAAATCCTGCACTGTACCCGAACATTTCCGCCGGGGAACGCCAAATTCGCACTGGGGCCCAGATGAGTACAACACGCTCCTCGAACTAGCGCCAAGCCCCCAAATATCGCGCTTTGGACCCAAGATTCCTGTCAGTAGTGCCATAAATCCTCGTCGGGGCATCAAAAATTCCACTCGGGGCTCCAACAAAATTGGCGTCGGTGGTCTCAGCTAAGCACAGCGTGGCCCAAAAATCGCATTGAAACCCGACAAGGATCAAGCCGGAGCCCTCCAAAATAGAGATTCCCCCAAAAAATGTCCGAGCCAGGAAAATCGCTCCTAAGCTCAAACATACCACCAGATGCCTTAACAAACCACATACGGCACCGAAAAACGCACCGGAGCTCGAAAAATCCCCACGGGACACAAAAAGAAATGTCGCTGGGGACCCGAAAAATCAGGCCGTGGCTCGGCCTTTGCATAATTCAGAAAAAGTCAACAAAAATTGCGTCGAGCCCAGAAAACTGGCGTCGGATCCCCCCGGAACCACGCGCCTGGGCCCGAAAAGTCGCGACGGGACCCCGATAAATTATACTGGAGCCCCGAATATCGTGCTGGGGTCCCACAAATGTGAGCGAGGAACCCCAAATAAACACAGGGGATCCTAAGAGCACAACTGGAGGACGAAATTGCAATTGTCCCTCCAAAGCGTACCGACTCTGGCAAAGAGCGGTAGGGCCTTAAAAACCATACACATTTGTAAAAAAAAGCACACGAACACCATGCAATTCTGTTAGCCTGTCAATCTTGGTATGCCACACATCGGATCAAATTATTTTCAACCAGCGATCACCCGTCTTTTCTGTTTCTCATCCTTTCCAACATCAATCATGAGACTTCTTTTGCCATGGGCCAGCAAGTACGCTACGTTCTTGCTTATTCTTTCTCCTCACCAACATCGGTGACATTTACAACGGGGGACATCTTAGAAACGTATAGTACTATATCATGGAAACTAGAGCACACCACATACTCATTATTGAGGCTGTAATAAGCTTGCACCCGCCCTCCCCCCTACACACACAGCGGAAGTTGAATAAATTTTGTTTGAACGGCAATATGCACTAATGGTTTCACTTGCACCAGGAAGATACACCTATTATTACAAAAGAATCCATCAGTCGTGAAAAGATTTCGAAGTTCAGAGTGAAGTGTGAATTTGAAAGTACTTATACTGCGATAATAGTTCTTTTTCAAAATCACGTGTTGCTGTTAGCCATAGGCGCGTCCAGGGGGCCTGCTCCATCCCCCTTTGCGGTGAATGTTGTGTGTTCACTGTTAACATCATCGGGTTCTCTATCCACAAGTGCTCAGCCAAGGTAATTTGCGAAATCCCTGGGTGCGCCCCTGCTGTTGACCCTGGCCCCTTCACTTTTTCAGACGTTCCTACGCCTATGCATTCAGATGTTTCCCTTCGCCTTCAGCACCTCAGCGTCGCATACATTATAACGTAAGACTCTTTTAATGTAACTGCACACTTGCCTTAAAATTACTTGCAAAACCCACTCGCTTTAAAAACAGCGCAAATGACCTACATCTATGGTCCGGCACGCCTCTAAGCATACGCCGCCCAGGCTCACTGGCAGCTCGATGCCCTTTGACAGGCAAAGGAATTTCTGCCGCAGGAGGCCCCCTAACCGCCGCGGGAAGCCTCCTTGCCACGACAAGAGGCCGCATAGCCGCCACAGGAGGCGCCATAGCCGCCACAGGAGGCACCATAGCCGCCACAGGAGGCCCCATAGACGCCACAGAAGGCGCCATAGCCGCCACAGGAGGCCCCATAGCCGCCACAGGAGGCCCATAGACGCCACAGGAGGAGCCATAGCCGCCACAGGAGGCCCCATAGACGACACAGGAGGCCCCATAGCCGCCACAGGACGGCCCATATCCGCCACAGGACGCTCCATAGCCGCCACAGGACGGCCCATATCCGCCACAGGACGCTCCATAGCCGCCACAGGAGGCTCCATAGCCGCCAGAGGAGGCCCCATAGCCGCCACAGGAGGCCCCATAGCCGCCACAGGAGGCCCCATAGCCACCACAGGAGGCCCCATAGCCGCCACAGGAGGCTCCATAGCCACCACAGGAGGCCCCATAGCCACAATAGGTCTCATGGTGCCGACACGGGAGGTATCATGATGCCGCAGGAAACCACGTGGCACAACAATTCTGGCGCATACTGTTCCCTGGTGCAGCTTATTAAATTTTCCACCTTTTCGACCTCTTGCCCACAGTAGTCACATGATACACCCAAATTAATCCCCGAAAGCTATATACCCCCGAAATCTAATTTCCGGTTGGATGAAGGAGGCTTTCGGGTCAGCGGCACCCCTGTAATGTGGAAGCCCTCTCCGATGCCAGTTTCCCTCCACCTGTACAGAATGGCTGACTGCGCCGCTGGTGCACGGTACATTCACACCGCGGAGAGACTGCAGCTCCTGCACATACCACGCCGGGTAAAAACGGCGGTCCGACGGCCGGCTTGTCTCCGGTCCGGACCGGCGGTCGGCGCGGCGGCGTGAATCGGGCTCCACTTGGCCACGCCGCCGTTCTTTTGTCGGCTTCTACATCCGCCCCTGATCGGGCGCCGATGCGGCGTCAAAGCGTGACAGCCTGTCACTCACCGTGCGCCGCCGTCGTGTCACGACACGGATGACTCACTGGTTTCCTGCGCGCTGCGCCTGCCCAGTCGCCGACTCCCACGCGCGGCCGCCTCGCCAACATAACAGCCCGCCAACGTGGCGGCCGAGGGACGGCGGCGCCAGACTCGTATGGTCGACTGCTGGAAGCAGACGCAGTGCGTGTGGCGGTGTGGCGGAGTGTTGCCGTGCCGCGGCGTGAGTGCGAGTGCTGCCTGGCCGGCGGGAGCGGCGCAGCGCCGACATAAGCAGCCGCGGTTTGCCGCTACCAAGTAAGTCCGGGTGCAGGGCTGTGGCATGTGCCATGGCTGGAGATCTGTCTCGAAGCCAGGTGTGGGGGTCCGATACCTTATTTTCAAGACATTTTGTTTAGTTTGAATAAGAAAATGACAAATTAACATTAGCAGGGTAGGTATCAAACCGGAGATTCCAGACCCCCGCTCCACCCGTGATCTCCAGCCACGGTACGTGCAAATCACGGAGTAAAGCTTTAACCGAGAAGTTCGGAAAATCCCAAGGTTCTTACAGGTCGGATTGGTTTATCTTCGCCGTAGTAGTCCTCAGTCAAAGCCGCATTGGATCCATAAAGCAGGCGACAGAAAATAACTCCATTGATGGACAATTTTGGGATTCCTTTTGGGTCTCAAATTCGTGGCGAAGAATACAAGTTGTGTAAAAGCTAATCATAAAGTAAGGTACGAAATTCAAGCATTGATATCTCATGAGGGGCTCGTCTGAGGAATTTTATCAAATTTTAATTGTCGCCCATTGTCAAATGCTGAAGTGCTAACCAAGGAAGTCACACTCCGCCGCCGACCCCTCCCCCACCCGCATCAAAACTAAGGAAATGTGGAATTATTACTTACTGAGGGCGGACAGGACCACGACTGGGGGCAGCCATGACTGGGCTGCGGCCCTCCCACTGGCCCCCAGCTGACACGTTGAGGAGGCCAAGCCTTGACCCCTGGAAGCGGCCTTCTCTCACCCCAACCCCTCCCGGCCGCTCAATAGGTCTTCATGGTGAACAAGCCCGGCGACGGCAATGGGGAGGGACATTGTTCAAACCACTGAGTATGCATAACAGCTTCATGGTGCGTCGGCTGGCTCCGGCTGTATTGCGCTTACTCTCGTAGCCATGCATCCTCCATTGCCTGGATATTTGGAGTCAGTTCGACTGACAATTGTCATCGCAGTGGCAAGGCGCAAGGCTACACGCCACATAATTCAGAATAATTATAGCATACCGCTACGGCGTTTCATGGTCATTGACCCGGAAGCAAGGCTTGTCTCCCGCCTCACCCACCCCGCTCCCACTTTCCCCGAACTCATACTCATATTACTCGTACGCCTACGCCTATGAGTAATATGATCGTGTGTATGTGGGAGGGGAGGGGGAGGGGAGGTTAGGTGGCTTGAGTCATGGACCGAGAGTCGGGCATGTGTCGAAAGATCAAGATGACAACACTCACTGGTCACAGGTGTTGATTTTTGAAAATAATTGGGGCGGAAAAATCCATGGAGGCAATGAGCAGGCCCAAATAGATTGGGGATGGGGGCACACTCCATAGGATCCCATGTTAAAAGTTGACATTATTGGGAGGGGAAGGCCAACATTGAGAGGGCACTTACTTGCCCCCTGAAAAGTGCACAAAACAACACCCTTGCTCACTAGAGTTGTAGATAGCCGATAGCTCAGCTTATGACCGCTAATCTGAATGTTCTTTAGATGTCGGGCAGTACTAATGCAGAAACACATGAGCACACTTGACACCATTATCACCCAAGTCACAATGGCCACCCAAGTCAACGAATAACGACGAACAACAGGGGACGAAGCGTGTTGGTTCTGGGCTGTCCATCCGGTACCCATGTACATAGCCAGAATATAACCTATGAACATCGACCACTTATCGTCAGTCCACAGCCTCTCGCCTATCGCCAGTCCACAGCCTCTCGCCTACCGCCGGTCAACATCCTGCCGCCCATCGCCGGTCGACAGCTCAGACACTCAGCGCCGGTCGACAGCTCAGACACTCAGCGCCGGTCGACAGCTCAGACACTCAGCGCCGGTCGACAGCTCAGACACTCAGCGCCGGTCGACAGCTCAGACACTCGGCGCCGGTCGACAGCTCAGACACTCAGCGCCGGTCGACAGCTCAGACACTCAGCGCCGGTCGACAGCTCAGACAGACAAAGGCTGCAGCCTGATGCAGCTGGTCATATGCAGAACGAGAATCTCAGCATTGGTGTCGTTTTTTAGAAGCTCCCGTCGCGCGACCATCAATACAGGTGATGTCTGACAGACGAAAACGCGACCACAATGCCCTATGCTATTCCTGTGGGGTTTTCCGAGCGTGCGCATTTCTGGCTCAAAGGCGACAGCACCTCCCCAACGGAGACAGATGGACCCGTCTGAAAACTCAGCATTCGGTCTTGCTTTAGCTGGAAAGATGACTGGACGCCATCTGGCATCTAACCACGTGACTCCAAGCCCAGCTGCTTCACATTGGCGACATCCGGTGCGGTTTCCGTGTGCACACCCGGCTGGGCTTGTGTACCGTGATCCTGTCACCTGGAGAAGTGTGGGTGGGACCTATCTCTCCTCTTTATCCTGCCACATGGAGAAGTATGGGGGGGGGCTGTCTCTCCCCTGCATCATGTGACTTGGAGAAGTGTGAGTGGGACCTGTCTCTCCAATTTATCCTGTCACATGGAGGGGCGTGGGTGGGACCTGTCTCTCCTCTTTATCCTGTCACATGGAGAAGTGTGGGTGGGGCCTGTCGCTCCCCTGTATCCTGCCAAATGGAGAAGTGTGGGTGGGACCCGTCTCTCCTCTTTATCCTGGCACATGGAGAAGTGTGGGTGGGGCCTGTCGATCCCCTGTATCCTGTCACATGGAGAAGTGTGGGTGGGACCTGTCTCTCCTCTTTATCCTGTCACATGGAGAAGTGTGGGTGGGGCCTGTCGATCCCCTGTATCCTGCCACATGGGGAAGTGAGGGTGGGACCTGTCTCTCCTCTTTATCCTGTCACCTGGAGAAGTGTGGGTGGGACCTGCCTCTCCCCTTTATCCTGTCACATGGGGAAGTATGGGGGGGGCCTGTCTCTCCCTTTCCTGTCATGCCCTCTCCTCTTTCTGTCACATGGAGAAGTGTGGGTGGGGCCCCCTGTATCCTGCATGGGGTGTGGGCCTGTCTCTCCTCTTTATCCTGTCACCTGGAGAAGTGTGGGTGGGACCTGCTCTCCTTATCCTGTCACATGGGGAAGTATGGGGGGCTGTCGCTCCCCTGCTATCCTGCCAAATGGAGAAGTGTGGGTGGGACCTGTCTCTCCTTTTTTCTTTATCCTGTCACCTGGAGAAGTGTGGGTGGGACCTGCCTCTCCCCTTTATCCTGTCACATGGAGAAGTATGGGGGGGGGCTGTCTCTCCCCTGCATCCTGCCACTTGGAGAAGTGTGGGTGGGACCTGTCTCTCCCATTTATCCTGTCACATGGAGGGGTGTGGGTGGGACCTGTCTCTCATCTTTAGCCTGTCACATGGAAAAGTTGGGTGGGGCCTGTCGCTCCCCTGTATCCTGCCACATGGAGAAGTGAGGGTGGGATCTGCATCTCCCTTTTATCCGGTCACATGGAGGCGTGTGGGTGGAACGGAATCTGCCCACCCCCTCCCCTCTCCCCTCTCCCCTCTCTGTTGCGCGAAACTCTTGTATGATCAAACGCAGCGCTATAATAGATCATTGGCGCTGTTTCTTCCGCTGATTCCTGTGACATGGCCAGGGCAGAATGGAACTCTTGGCATTCCATTGATGCGATAACATGTGGTGAAGATAGCGATGACATGCGTCCATTCGGTGTAGATAGCGATGACAGCGATAGCGATGACATGTGGTGTAGATAGCGATGACATGTGGTGAAGACAGCGATGACATGCGTCCATTCGGTGTAGATAGCGATGACACGTGGTGGCCTGCGACCACAGGCCACCGGTCGGGCGTCTTGGGGCAGAAGTCGGGGCACATTCACCTGTGCTGAGCATTAACCAACTACCCCGTGAGCGTTGTACGGCAAGATTCTTCTTAACAATGGTGTGATTCGACGTTCTCGCACGCACGCGATTCTGCTCTTGCAAGAAGTAGTTCTTATTTGCATGTGGGAAATCGGCGTGCCGATGTTGCACGGGCTTTGGCTGCACGGCAGTTGAGATTGTTTGATTCCCCCTTCTTCGTGGCATCGGCGGCGGAACAGGAGCACTGGTGCACGGTGCTCCCCTTCCTCCTCATATCCGGAAACTTAGCATGACCATATATCATAGCATTGACTGGAAAGAATGGACCAGAAAACTGGCCGGTGCCGCCATAAATTCGGGCGTTCCGCCACCCACGCTTGGTGGATGTCTGGAACATCGCAGTATCGCACCGACACGCTGAATTATCTGTGAACATTGAATTATTTATTTTCGCTGGTCTCTCTTCTGCCTACTGATCTGCCAGCGTTGACCTGGATATCTGGACTATGGACATGAACTGAATCATTTAATTTAAACCCGCTCGGGAACCTGCATATTTTAATAACCTTCGTATTTCCAACATCTTTCTTAAAATATCGCCAGTGCAAAGCAGCCATGGCTGAAGCCTCCTTCCAGCGAATGCGGTGTGTCAGATGCGAACAACGGCGTCGAAAGGCGTGATTCGTGCGGTTGTGTGTGGGATGCGAGTATCGGAATCAACGTGCGAGCGATTCGGCCGGTCGGATTTCGGACCTGGACCTGTTGTCGCTTCACCGACTTCGCCCCCCCCCCCCGGAGGTCATTGCCCACCGGCGAGAAGAAGCCGGCGACAGCAGGACAGAGGAGTGTGCCACTACCAGTACAGTACAACCCCCACCTACCCACCCACCTGCTCCGCCCGTCCCGCCCATCCCTCCACCCACGCGGCGCGCGTCACACTTTCTCCGGCCGGGAAGTGTGCCGAGTCGGGCTGGACGCCGCACGTGGGCAGAGCGTCGGTCTCGCACTCTGGGTCTCGCGGCCCGTCCCACGCCGTCAATAACGGCGGCGGCGGGTCGGGCGTGCTCTGCCGTCAGCATGGCGGCCGCATCAGATCGAGTTGCGTTTGCCGTGCGGTCCGCCAGTTTTGTGTCCACACCGTTCCAACGGTGTTTACGAAATGGCCGGACGACCAGATAGCCAACGCGTTGGCTAGCTGGTCGTCCGGCCATTTTCCTTCCCGTTCCGCCATTTACGAATGGGCGGACAGTTGGCCTGCACTCGGCACCGCAGGACGTGCCGAGCGGGTCGCTACATGGCCAACTACGTGACCAACTGCGTGGTCAACTACGTGGTCAACTACGTGGTCAACTACGTGGTCAACTACGTTTCCAGCTAAGTGGTAAACTACGTGGCCAGCTACGTGGTTAATTACTTGGCCGATTTCTTGGCCAACTACGTGGCCAACTAAGTGGTAAACTACGTGGTCAACTACGTGGTCAACTACGTGGCCGATTACTTGGCCAACTACGTGGCCAGCTACGTGGTCAACTCCGTGGTCAACTACGTGGCCAACTACGTGGCCAACTACGTGACCAACTACTTGCCAAATTACGATGTACTTCGTCTCAGTCGGGTGTGGGACAGAATGGTTTGAACCTGAGTTGAAGAATAGTTATTGTAACCCTGGTCTAATAAGGGCTTTTTGCGGATGAAGAACTGCATGCTCTCTGTGATGTGGTAAATGCAACATGTGCATGCCTTCTATGAATGCAATTTGCTCACATCGGGTGACATGAACATGCGAGGCAGATCAGTGAACTTAGTTATACAATATGTTTGTTAACAGTGAGCCAGCTGCTAGCTGCCACTTGTTAACATGTGAACCCAAGCACACGGGTGGGTAATATAGTATTACATTTAACATGTGAACCCAGGCGCACGGGTGGGTAATATAGTATTACATTTATAGCAGTTATCAACCCCGACTTCTGAATTTACGCACATTGCTTAGGCTTTACTGCTTCATTTTGTTTTCTCGACAACACCATATCTAAAATTTGGCAGAACTTTGCCACCGACCTTCCAACTATGAACTGCGAGTATCTCGTGTTTGAACACATTCATGTCAATATGTGCGACACTTCCGAACGCATTCGATGCACTCCGACTGCATTAATTATTTCACATGACAGCACAATATACGGTGAACCGCTGCTTGCTACTGTCTGTCGGAAAGTCTCCCTAACCTTGGTCTGCGTGCAGGCTTCCCTCCACGATTTACCCTGATTGAACACCTCCGTGGTGCTTTACTGTGACAGCTGGGACCCTGGAATAGCCTCTGCCGAACAGCGCCACACCGCGCGCCCGTGCCGGATGGAGCGCATGCAACCGTCGTCATGCACGGCGTCTCATTTCACCCGTATTGGCCGGCCGTTCCGCTGGCCCATTTCCTGCACCCGCATCTGTCGTGGTCACGTGAACGCGTCACGTGGCACGTGGCACGTGCCGAACGCCTGCTGAACATGAGCCAGGCGTGTGCACGACTAGTGGCGCACCCCTGTTCGAGCTGCTCGGCCCGAGGGGCTAGCCGCTGTTCCACGAGCTGCAGAGTCCGAGGGGCTAGCCGCTGTTTCACGAGCTACTCGGTCTGAGGAGAGATTCATGTGATATCCTCGGAAGATGCGTTGCGCATGCGCATCTCAAGTACCCTTCCGCGACCCATTGGTGTACAGACAAGCTGGTGGTGACTCTGTGGGGTCCCGTCTTGGAGCCCTGTTCGCCAACGTCTAGGTGTGCTAGTTAGCAGGTAGGGTATACCAAGACGGACCGCGCTTGCTCGCGAACAGACATGCACACGGAACTCAAAACGTGTCACTAATTACGCAAAGCTCAAGCTCATCTTCTATCGAAACAAGAAAACCAAGGGTCTGGCACTCAGAAGTGACATCTCAGTGAATAGCTCCTATTTGAGGGAAGTCAATGCACTCTATAAATACAATGTTCCGACGGAGATTGCTCACTTCTCAATAATTCAGACTACATTGACGTCACTACCACCACACTCTCTCGATACCTAGCTATGCGCCTGATAAATGACGCCCCAAAATAACAAATGACAGAATATACAGCCATGTGACAACAAAAGAACACTTCACCAGCAACACTACCATCATCAGATGGAATCAAGACACAGGAAATCTGAACATCACCTAGGTGATTGCTAGCAAGGCGTGCGAGTGCCCTAAAATTGGGAGAGTAGGCAGATCACCTCTTTGGTGGATCGCTTCCATGAATCGCCTCCCATAGTCCATGATCGCTTCCCATAGTCCATCGTGTTCATGACTGTGTTTCCAACATGAAGTTGATGGCCGCCTGCTCGCTGATGCCCATGCACGTGCAGCCCCGAGTCACTGATCTACAGAGTGTGACGCTGACCTGCGGGGGCTGTCACTGATCTGGAGAACCATTCACTGGCGTGACAACCGTCAACTGATCTGCAGAATGTGCCCCTGGTGCGCGGAGGCTGTTACTTACTGGAGAACCTTTAACTGACGCGATAACTGTCACTGATCTACTGAGCTTGGCCCTGACCTGCAGAGGTTCTCACTGACCTGGAGAACCTTTAACTGACGCGATAACTATCACTGATCTACAGAGGTTGGCGCTGACCTGCGGGGGCTGTCACTCCAGAACCTTTAACTGACGCGATAACTGTTACTGAACTACAGAGCTTGGCCCTGACCTGCAGAGGTTCTCACTGACCTGGAGAACCTTTAACTGACGCGATAACTATCACTGATCTACAGAGGTTGGCGCTGACCTGCGGGGGCTGTCACTCCAGAACCTTTAACTGACGCGAGAACTGTTACTGAACTACAGAGCTTGGCCCTGACCTGCGAGGCTCTCACTGACCTGGAGAACCTTTAACTGACACGATGGCTATCACTGATCTACAGAGGTTGGCGCTGACCTGCGGAGGCTGTCACTCCAGAACCTTTAACTGACGCGAGAACTGCTACTGAACTACAGAGCTTGGCCCTGACCTGCGAGGCTCTCACTGACCTGGAGAACCTTTAACTGACACGATGGCTATCACTGATCTACAGAGGTTGGCGCTGACCTGCGGGGGCTGTCACTCCAGAACCTTTAACTGACGGGAGAACTGTTACTGTAAGAAAGCTTACATTTTTTCGGCATGCACTTTTCAATATTTTCATACCCGACCAGGCTGCAAGACGCCCGGTCAGATCCCAGCCACCAGCTGTCCCTTCTCACTGCGTGTTTTTCATCCGCCCGTCTGGACCCGACCAGCGCGCACCTGTGCGGATTAATGGCGGGAGCGAAAACTCTGGAGAAATTAAGCGCCGAAACCGGATTAATCACCTCGTTCTGGCCCGCTACCCCGTCCCAACCAGTCAACAACATGACAAGCCGATCCCGATCGGCACAAGGAGAAAGGCCGGCCAGCTGTGAGGTCGGTGACACCGGTGAAGTCAGTGGAAATTTCCAGAGATACAGACCGCTCTGACAGCCCCCGGCGGCTTCACCCTGCACACGGCCTAAGGGGAAGAAAAAGAAAAAAAGTTCCTACCAATCAAGAAGAAATAATACAATCCGGAACCCTGGGAGTGGCCAAGAGTGAAGGAGGCGGGGCTATAGCCATCGAAAAAAAACTGGAAGGCAGAGAGAAAACGGACTCACTCTCTCGGGGACGCTCTCGCGCTGGAGCTCACTCTCTCGGGGACGCTCTCGCGCTGGAGCACACTCTCTCAGGGGACGCGTTCGCGCTGGAGCACTTCCTTGGGGACGCTCTCGCTCGGAGACTCGTACTCGGGCAGTCTCTCACTCACGGAGCTCAGGCAGCGTGGAGACGACCGAAGAGGCCAGCCGAGCAACTAACATGTGAGTGCCATCGGCCTGCCATGCCTTCCTTCTTCCAAACCGGCCTATTTTATATCACAGCTATTTCCCCCTCAACCTAATTCATTGTTCAAAGGAGCGACCCATCTTGGGGAGGGGGGCAATTAGACTATGTGATGTGTGCGGTATGTGTGACACGGCCTGTGGCGCCGACGTCGCACGCCTTGTATAGAAGGCCAGGGTATGTAGGTATGTATGGGGAGGAAGTATGTCGCGTGCAAGAATGGAGAGGTGGGAGATGGCGAGTAGTGTGTGTGTAAGCAGTGCGTGGGCGTAATGTGATACGGTGTATATAAATGTAAATATATTAGATTATGCATAGAAATTCTGTGGTGGCATCAGCAGAGAGACGGAGCAGTTGTCCAGCTTTTGACGTGCAGGATTAGCGGTGAAAGGTAATACTTGGGATAAAGAAAGGGGCATAGTTTGCACTAACGACCAGGGGTACTGTGCACACATCGGATCCTCACGTCCTCTCGTGACCCTGGGCTGGGTGGGTCGTGAAAATGACCATCGCTCAGCCCAATATGCCGTACGTTGAAAACTGTATGTGCAACATCCGCCTTGCCACCGCCACCGGGCCAGAATGGATCGTGAAAATGATTATCGTTCGGTCTGACAGTTAGCACGTTGAAAACTGTGCTTGCAATAGCCATGTTTTTCCCTCCTCGTCCAAAGCGTTCGACCCTTACATTTACCGGAGATAAAGAAGTGATATTATAGCCTATCTAGCCGCCGTGGTGCAAGCTAATTCAAAAATCCAAAACTCCAGGGGCGCCATCCAGCCGTGTGTTCAGTGGCCTAACTTTCGTGATAACCCAGATAGCATTGAGGTCGGATGCTGATGGCCGAGTCAGTGACCCTCCGTGGGGATGGTCCCTCCGTCGTACGTGAATGAATGGCGTAAGGAATACGACCCTCCCAGGACCGGCAGCATAGTAAATACCTCGGCGCTCAGGTGGGTGGAGAAGAGTGTATTTACATCCAGACCGAAAATGGCGGCTGTGCCTCGGGCGCTGAGGGTTGCGCGTCGCGTTTCGCTTTGACCGGGTGACCAACAGCCGACAAGGAGGTGTAGATAGTACCGTGTGTACTTTCCGACACAAGAGTTTCACACATGATGTTTAGATATGTGCCCGATATTAATTTGCCATATGAAGTAAATCCACATATAAGCGAGCAGCCGACCTGCCAGCCGTTCTCCTATGAACTGAATGTTCTCGGGTAAGGGAGAACATTCTGCCAATTGAGTGTCAAAGCCAATTTTTAACTTGACTAGAAAATTAATGTTGTTTATATATACATATATGATCTTCGTTTGGATGATGTCCAATTGCGAGAAGGGGTGCGATGACCGTGTACTTTGGGGCCATTAAGCACATGCTCTGGTTCTTTGACTGCAAAAGCCCGCTGGCTTCTGTGATCCAGTAGCGCAGCTGCGGGCGGGCACAGTATGCAAGGTCGGATGGGCTGTCGAGCCCCACCTTGCGTCCGTCGAGTTTGGCGCCAAACACTAGGTTAAAGCAAAACACTGCAAGGTCGTGAGTCCGCCCCCCCCCCCCCGTTCGCTATACGTTTCGGCACGGAACCGTGTAGCCTTCGGGGCGGGGGGTAAGGTCGGACGGATTTGGCGTGCCATAAGCCCCGAGGCTGAAAGGGTAGGGCAGGCTAGGTTATAAAGACGGCCAGGGGACGTGCCCAACGTGGTAGGGATCCGTGCCCGCTCGTGAGCACGTTCACCTGGTCGCACAGTATCAGTATACGGCGGATAAGGCCCGGCGCGGCACCGACCTTTCATTAAAAGCTAGGGTATGTCAGTCAAAGATACCAGAGCACTTGTATAAGCCCTCGGAGCCAGTTCGATGAGCCCCCTTCTTGGCAGTTAAGCCTTCATCCAGGCGAGGAACACTGTCCATAATGGCGAGACCACCTATGATGGCAGTGGAAGATTTACATATTCGGCCAACCTACGATCAAAAATAGAGCAATGATCCGTCGATATATGTGTTTGTGTACCGCTGAGGGGGGGGGGGAAGCAAAATTTGGGGACCAAGTATTTCATTAATTAATAAGGATAGAATGAATGGGACGAGCGAATGTGAAGTGAATGAGGAGGATGGATGTGTTTTAGGTAGCTTTAAGGACCAGCGGAAGCCACTTGGGGCTCAATCACAGGCACCTATTTCGAGTGGAACATTGCACAAAATTATACTATTAGCATCAAAAAGTCCCATCTCGGAACATTTCATTGTAACCAAGGGCAAATTGCCTTATCATTACTTTTCTAAATACAACGTAATCTTTCTAATTTGGCTAGACGCACTCATTTACCTATATGGTGTTCCCAAAACTTTGACTCGCACACATATAAATTCGTGTTAGGGACGGTAGCTCAAACAACATCAAGCCGGCTGGGGTTTGGGGAATGTGTGGTGGAGGTGGCGGGGAAACACAGCACAACACATCCATGACACATGTATAATCAGCAAAGGAGTGATTTAGCTCAGTTTTATTTAGCCCACCCTAAGTCTAGAGTCAGCTCATGTTCAGCCGTGTTGAAGTGCAGTATCAGTTAAAAATAAAGCCCCACAGTTCAATCATCAATCAGAACAGTTTCAGTTAAGGCACGGTTGGCCTAACAATCACACCCAGATACCTTCACACACACAACCATTGAACACCCCACCCACATGCCCAGCACAGCTGCACACCACACACCCCTCACCCGCCACACCCGCCAAACCACCGAAGCCACCACCCCCACACCCCACCGACGGCAGAGCCGCCACCCCTACATTACTGAACTACAGAGCTTGGCCCTGACCTGCGAGGCTCTCACTGACCTGGATAACCTTTCACTAACACGTTAATGTGCCGGCAACCCTGTTGGTAAGCGTGGTTCTTGTACGCTCGGAAACTCCCGAGTTCCGATCTTCCAAGTTTGTGAACTGTGTGTCGTGCGACGGATTTGCTTGGTCGTGTTTAAGTCACGCTTAAGTCACGCTTAAGTCACGCTTAAGTCACGCTTAAGTCACGCTTAAGTCACGCTTAAGTCACGCTTAAGGAACAACTTGTACCTACTCAGCTACTCAATACAGCCGCCTCGATGCAGCCGTGTTTAAGTCACGCTTAAGTCACGCTTAAGTCACGCTTAAGTCACGCTATAAGCCTCGACGCTTAAGTCACGCTTAAGTCACGCTTAAGGAACAACTTGTACCTACTCACTCTCGATGCAGCCGTGTTCACGCTTAAGGCAACTTGTCCTCTAAGTCACACTCAGCCGTGTTTAAGTCACGCTTAAGGAACAACTTGTACCTACTCAGCTACTCAATACAGCCGCCTCGATGCAGCCGTGTTTAAGTCACGCTTAAGTCACGCTACAATACAGCCGCCTGATGCAGCGTGTTTAAGTCACGCTTAAGGAACAACTTGTACCTACTCAGCTACTCAATACAGCCGCCTCGATGCAGCCGTGTTTAAGTCACGCTTAAGGAACAACTTGTACCTACTCAGCTAATTAAATACAGCCCCCTTTTTTGGGCCGTTTTTAAGTCACGCTTAAGGAACAACTTGTACCTACTCAGCTACTCAATACAGCCGCTTTAACTCGACGGATTTGCTTGGTCGTGTTTAAGTCACGCTTAAGGAACAACTTGTACCTACTCAGCTACTCAATACAGCCGCCTCGATGCAGCCGTGTTTAAGTCACGCTTAAGGAACAACTTGTACCTACTCAGCTACTCAATACAGCCGCCTCGATGCAGCCGTGTTTAAGTCACGCTTAAGGAACAACTTGTACCTACTCAGCTACTCAATACAGCCGCCTCGACGGATTTGCTTGGTCGTGTTTAAGTCACGCTTAAGGAACAACTTGTACCTACTCAGCTACTCAATACAGCCGCCTCGATGCAGCCGTTTTTTAAACGCAAAAAGAAAAAATTTTTACCTACTCAGCTACTCAATACAGCCGCCTCGATGCAGCCGTGTTTAAGTCACGCTTAAGGAACAACTTGTACCTACTCAGTTAACTCCTCCATACCGCCGCCTCGGTGCAGCCGTGTTTAAGTCACGCTTAAGGAACAACTTGTACCTACTCAGCTACTCAATACAGCCGCCTCGACGGATTTGCTTGGTCGTGTTTAAGTCACGCTTAAGGAACAACTTGTACCTACTCAGCTACTCAATACAGCCGCCTCGATGCAGCCGTGTTTAAGTCACGCCGACGGAACAACTTGCTCCTCTCAGCTACTCAATACAGCCGCCTCGACGGATTTGCTTGGTCGTGTTTAAGTCACGCTTAAGGAACAACTTGTACCTACTCAGCTACTCAATACAGCCGCCTGAGCGATGCATGCCGTGTTTAAGTCACGCTTAAGGAACAACTTGTACCTACTCAGCTACTCAATACAGCCGCCTCGGGGGTTTTTTTTGTTGGTTTTTTAGTCCCCCTTAAGGAACAACTTGTACCTACTCAGCTACTCAATACAGCCGCCTCGACGGATTTGCTTGGTCGTGTTTAAGTCACGCTTAAGTCACGCTTAAGTCACGCTTAAGGAACAACTTGTACCTACTCAGCTACTCAATACAGCCGCCTCGATGCAGCCGTGTTTAAGTCACGCAAAAAAAAATTTTACCTCCTCATCTTCTCAATACAGCCGCCTCGATGCAGCCGTGTTTAAGTCACGCTTAAGGAACAACTTGTACCTACTCAGCTACTCAATACAGCCGCCTCGATGCAGCCGTGTTTAAGTCACGCTTAAGGAACAACTTGTACCTACTCAGCTACTCAATACAGCCGCCTCGATGCAGCCGTGTTTAAGTCACGCTTAAGGAACAACTTGTACCTACTCAGCTACTCAATACAGCCCCCTCGGGTTTTTTTTTTTTTTTTTTAATTTACCTTAAAGGAAAAATTGTACCTACTCAGCTACCAACGCCGCCTCGATGCAGCCGTGTTTAAGTCACGCTTAAGGAAACTTGTACCTACTCAGCTACTCAATACAGCCGCCTCGATGCAGCCGTGTTTAAGTCACGCTTAAGGAACAACTTGTACCTACTCAGCTACTCAATACAGCCGCCTCGATGCAGCCGTGTTTAAGTCACGCTAAAACTAAAACGTACCTACCCAGCTACTCAATACAGCCGCCTCGATGCAGCCGTGTTTAAGTCACGCTTAAGGAACAACTTGTACCTACTCAGCTACTCAATACAGCCGCCTCGATGCAGCCGTGTTTAAGTCACGCTTAAGGAACAACTTGTACCTACTCAGCTACTCAATACAGCCGCCTCGATGCAGCCGAGTCGTCGCACGCGCGTGTTAATTAGTAGATTATCAAGCCAAGTGAGGTGGTCCTGAACTTGTTGGGTTGAATCGCCACGGGCGGGCGACTTCCTTGACGGAAGCTGTCTTCAGGCTATAAGTGGAGCTGTGCGAGCATGGTCCACGGGCGAATTAACGACATTCAAAGAGGACTAACGGATTCTGGAGGAGCATCAACAGCAGGCCCCGGAATCCAGGTGGAATCTCATCCAACCAATAGGAGGCTAGGGTAAAGTCGGCTTCCTTGGCCGGAATTTTCCGCGTCAGATGACGTCGGTTGGTTATTGGTTTTTACGACACGTCGACCGTTGAGTCATATAGCGTCGCCAATCTCTCACGCCGATTGGTCGCGGGCGAAGAGCAGCGACAGGTGAGACTCGAACCCACAATCTTTCGATTGTGAGACGAGCATCTTACCCCTAGACCACTCGTCCCCTGCGTCAGATGACGTCACTGGGGGCAGTTTCCGCGTCAGATGTCCACTGGAATGCGGTGGTTGAGCCAATACGTGTCGAGTCGAGCTTTGATCTGGGTTCGATTTCCCCGGGATTGATCCGGTTTTGGCGGGTGTTCGAGTGCGATGGGCGCGTTGGTTGTTTTTCTTTCTTTTTGTTGGGGCGGGGGGGGTAAGTACCGGCTGACGAAAACGACCGCCAGAAGGCTATCGCCGTATGCTGGTTATTTTTCACGAATAAACACACAGCAATGCCGACACGCAAACCACCTTAAAGTCCTCCACACTTTCAAATGTAAAATCATTTTCCACTGGTGCAGTTCGACTGTGTGTCTCGGTGCCGATCATAATTCACGGGCAGCACAAATAGCCGGGCGTCGAGTAAGCCGCACGTGTCTGGCGTCCGTCCAACTGCTGTACTCCTCCGCCCAGACCATATCTGGCCGGTCGCCGGCCCCCGTCGCTGCGGCGTCTGCCCGGATGTAGACTGTGCAGGTGTGACCTCACCAGCCCACCTGGTAGCGTGTGTGTGTGTGAGTTTGGCCAGCCTAGTCACTGCCGTGACAGCACGGCGCAGGAATGCGCGCTGAGACGTCACATATGATGATGTCACGGCGCCGGGAGTGGGCGCTGGCCGGCGACACTCGCCCCCTCCCGGCAATCAGGCTGCTGGGGGCCTCTGGCGCCCCCTTCCGGCAGTTGGGCTGCAGGCCGCTGGCGTCCCCTTCCGGCAGTTGGGCTGCGGGCCGCTGGCACCCCTCCCCAGCCGGGCGGCCAGGGCGGCGTGCGGCCCCGTCCTCAGCCAAGTGCGCGTACGTAGTATACACGTGCTGCTGGAGTGGCGGGAGTTGACTCGGCGGCACGGCGGCCCGTCTGCAGACTGAAGCGGCGCTCCGCCGACGGCGGGTGCGGCCCGAACCAGTTCCGTCTGGCCACGAAGCCAGGTCGGTGCCAAGCGGCGTTAGATTTGTACTTTGCAATTCTGGATGTGGAGAAGAAGTTGTTGGAGTAACCGAATACGCAGGGGATGCATTCCTTCAAACCGGTGACAGCAGCATCTCAGTTCGCACTTTCCAGTGAATATTCAGCACTCACAGAACAGTGCATTGCCAAACAGAAATCAAACTAACAAAAATCCATTCAAGCTCCATATATAAAAAATGGGGAATAATGTTCTGGAAAGAACAGCGTTCCGGATGTGAGACATCCAAGAGCAGGTGATTTGTCCAGCCCTGGTGGCGAGACGTCAGCTGGCGCCGCCGCCATGGGCGCGGGCCGATAGCCAGCTGATGATGGCGGCCGTGGGCGATGGCCTCCAGGAAGTGGAGATCGCGGGCGTGCCAATATGTGGCCGGCGGCACGTCCATGATTAGCTTCCAGATGAAAGGGGCAGGGGAACGTTTAAGGCTGCAGCGGACGAGGTAACCGAAGTAAGTAACCGAACGCATACGAAATAACCGAAGCATACAGGCAGAGTAACTACCGGGGACGGGTGGGAAGCGTCCAGCTCAAAGCTGGGCCCACCGCAAGATGTTTGCGGCGCTGTCCACGTTCACCACCAGGCGGTGTCCTGAAGTTAAAGTTGTAGGCAGTGGAGGGTGGCGTGAGGAGGTGCCGGTACCCGTGATGACGTGGAATGATCTGACAACATGGCGGACGAGAGCTGATGTTAATATGTGAACATTGCATCTGTTCGAAAAAGTATTAGTGTTAGGTTAGGAGCAAAGTGTGAGGACATAATGGTAGGGATCCGATATCGTGGAAAAGGTGACTACAGTCACTACTTCAGTTATTACTACAGTTACAGCGGTTGAATGCTGCAATTTGTCAGTTACTACCGCAGCTACTGCTACGGTTACTACAGTTGAATGCTGCAAAGTTTCACACACGACAATTTACGAAGTAAAAACTCTGTTCGCAGGAGGTCAAACCATTGTGTGCTGGGTGTTCGCCTCCACATAAATTTCGGAAGTTCAGAACATCACCGCCGATGGGTGCGATCAGGCGCGAGGGGAACTGGTGCTGACACCACAGGCCCTGCAGACCAGCATACAGCTGCTGACTGGACTCTCAGGTCGCCGACCACGCACCGGACCGGAACTGGTGCTGACACCACAGGCCCTGCAGACCAGCATACAGCTGCTGACTGGACTCTCAGGTCGCCGACCACGCACCGGACCGGAACTGGTGCTGACACCACAGGCCCTGCAGACCAGCATACAGCTGCTGACTGGACTCTCAGGTCGCCGACCACGCACCGGACCGAAACACAATGTTGCCCTACATCTACCTCGAAGTTATGTTGAATGGGTTCCGACGCCAAGCCGGCTCGTTCTGCATAGTCATTACACACATCCATACACACCACCCCGAGTATGCGTGGCTGCACTGAGTCAGCCTGGTCTGGCTTGGCAGCCGCCGGTTCAACAACGAAGACTCCAAACACCCCGAAACGCCGCTCCGGCCCGGTGGGTGGCGTCGGCACAAGACCGGTGTCCCAGTTTCTGCTTCGGCACGGTTGCTGCTGTACCAGGGGCGGATACAGGGGGCGGCGCACCGGGGACATGTGTCACTCCAAATGAAAGGATAGCTCTCTTCGGGCCCGGAATGGCGCCATTCCGAGAAGACTCGAGTGCACCTCCATCCCCGCTAAGCAAATTTTTCAGTCAAAGTCCCCCCCCCTGAAGCGAAGATGAGCCCTTTCAGTGTGTTTGATTGCCCCTCACACTTAACGAATTTGTCGGAGGCGCCCCTTCAGGCGAGTACCATGGGAGTGTATATATATATATATATATATATATATATATATATATATATATATATATATATATATATATATATATATATATATATGTATATATATATATATTTATATGTATGTATATTTATATGTATATATATTTATATGTATATATATTATATGTATATATATATATATATATATATATATATATATATATATATATATATATATAGGCATATATACATATACATACCTAGGTAATGCCTATTTATAAATTATTTCTACGATCTTTATAGATTTGTTCTATGATGGTGATGTCGGAAATGACCTAGCTGTCAAATCAGAGCTGTGCTGCCGCCAGAAGCCAGAAGCACTTTTATAGTCCAAATCTCACTCATAACCTGTAATAAAACGGCAAAAATAGCACTTATTGTCGAAAAGAAAAGCGATGTCAAAACAATTGTCAATATGTGTGGGCCTCGGTACAAACTTCAGAATTTCAGAACACTAACCATCATCCCCCATAGAAATGTTTGGATCCGTCCCAGTGCCGTCCCACCACCCCGCGCCGCACCCACCCCTACCCAGGCCGGCTCCGCGCCGACCGGCCCGCGCGACCTTGCCGCGGGTGACGTCACCGCCCGAGAACGCAGCCGGTCCGGGCCGTCGCTCGCCTGGGAACGAGTGGGCGGGGCCTTGGACGGTGCGGATTGTGGTCGCCGTGTGAGCTGGCAAAGTCGTCCGACAGGAACCGACTTCGTTATTCTGCGAAGTTTGTTTCCGGCGTCGTGCATGGCATTGTGTCGTGTGCTCTTTTGTTAAGCCACGATTGCACCAAAAGGTGAATTGTTTTCGGTTTCGCTTGGCCGAGCATTGTTGATGTGATCAGAGCAGGAAACATTCCGCTGCCCGCATATGCACAACTGGTGGGCACAACTCCCATTCGAAGGAACTTTTCAACAACGAAGTCGTAGCTATGCGTGTTTTGCTGTGCTATTGCGGAGACACCTCCATGTTCCGTCAGACTTCTATTTGTTGCATCCGTGGTAGGAATAGCGATGTTTCTTTCCTCCTTTGTACGGTATTGGAATGCTGGCAAAAGCACCTAGCGCATTTAAGCATTTGATTTGATAGTTACGATCGCGGTAGGTAATATAATATGGCCTTCAATCGGAACTAGATCAACTATATTATTTTAATTTGTTACCAACACTCATGGAAGTAATTCCTGAAGGTATGCACGGTATTTGTTCGAGGAAAGGAATGCGTGCGATGTGTGTGCAGTGAAAAGTGGTGCTGTGGACTGGCTGTACTCCACACGCTCTGTATTTCCACTGGAAAATGGTCGTGCGGGCGGATATTAATATGTGCGTGCGAGGAAGCCCTCGGTCATTTCCGTTGATCGAACGACGCGAACACTGTTGCCGGTTCAGTTCATTTTATCTGCTGCCCGTGTGGATCCTCACTGTACACTTACACCGCCCCCCCCCCTCTCTCTCTGTCTCTCTATCTCTGTATCGTCACTCTCTGCTGTCTCTGTAGCCCATTGCTGTCCGCTTGTACCTTCTTTATCTGACCTCATCTTCTCCTGCCCCTGTGGATCCTCACTGTCCGCTTACACCTCCTCTCTCCGCCCATTCACCCTTTGCTGCCCCCGCAGACCTCGACTGTGCCGCGGCGCTCCAGCGGCTCGGCATGGCCGTGGGTCGCCTCGCGCTATGGAGCACATGCCATGACCCAGTTCCCGTGCAGCAGTCTGTCGGCGGTTTGCACTGTACGAGCCACACAGCGCGACCATCACTGACGGAGATTCAAATAAAGCGGCGATGTCACGCCGAGATCTTGCCCGGGCGAAAATGCTAGGAGGGCGGTCTCAGGAACACGACGATGAATCGGATGCAATTGTGCGGAACGAGGCGATGAATGGAGATGGGGGCCCGTTGGCGGTTGCAACGACCGGGAGGACACGTGGGGCTTGTCGCGTCATCGACTGTTAATCCAAACGGCGGGCTATCAGCGCAGATTTCACAGTGAAATACGACTTTACACGCGGCGAAGATATGGCGGGACAGCTCTGAAGGTCTTCAGATACGCGTACTGGCACTGCGAGGTTTTCGCAGGAAACTAGGTCTTCTCTCGCGGGGTAACCGGGTGAAATGACGGAGCTGCAAAGTCGAGCGTCAGGATGTCGTGTACGAAGACAGCCAGCAGCCTGCCCGACACCCAACTGGTGTGTATCGACCAATCTTGCCAGTCTGAGGGCGATGGTTCCGGCGGCGCCCATGCGGTGTTCCTGCCGCTGGCGGCATGCAGGACAGTCGGGGCTGCTGAATGAGTGGCCGGGCCGGGCCGGTACCGGCTTTGTGCTACGTCTGCGGTACGGCGGAAACACTGCTGAAGAAAACGCGGGCGCGAAATATCTGGATTGGATTGGAAGACAATGCGCAGTCACCCATTGTGCCACCTGTCCGATAAATTGTATCCGGGTTGTTCTTGTAATTGTCTCAGCATCGTCGTCTCGTACATATGCGAATCGTGCTTGTCGACAAAATTTATTGAACGTTTCCAAAGAACGAGTCGGCGATCCTTTCTTTATGCAAAGTGACACGATTTCCCTGAAATAACAAAAGCGATTATTCGCTACACCACCGTTGAGGCGGTCCTTCGAGCTGAAGAAGCTTTCGTTGGAACTGTTTGTCTGGCTCGTCAAGCAATGACTGAGCATAGGTGTCCAGTGCGCTGCCACGGCGCTGTGACCAGTGTGGACAAATAGGCTGATTCTGGGTTTATTGTCCGCATCGAGAACATTTTCCTCCCCAGAAGATCATCCTTTCATTTATTTGTCCCATTTGGAGGTCGAATGGTGATGCCTGGTAATCAACTGGTCTGTGATGAAGTGCTCAAGATTCACTGGAAAATGCACACTGAGATTCTGTCGCGGGCTTGAAGACAAATGTCTTCTCGTATTTGGTTGGTCAAGGCTCATCCAGCCTCACCACATCCAGCATTACAAAGTGCAAATTCAACCGTGGCTGTGATACATTATAGATTCATTATACATTATACATTATACCATGTGATTCGAAATACACCTGCATGGCAAGACCATGTCGCACCAATTTGACTGTACTCACAAACTTTCGTTTTTTTCTGAAGATCCAGTGCAATGCTTGAATTAAAGGTATAATAGGACGAAGGCAGGGTTTTTAATGGGGTGGGACGATTTTTTGCCTTTCAAGGAGGGAGGCGAGGGGAGGGAGAGGTGGAGGCATCGTGAGATGACTGCATTAATGTCTAGTGTACACTGAATGCTGTTCTTCATTGTACAAATTGACCGAGATACGCCTCGCCGGCTAGAGAAGAATACAATCACCCACAAATGTTTGAGAACCGCTGTTCTATAGATAGAGAGAGTGCGCATCTGCCGACGGGCAAGATGCGATGTACAAATATCAGCGTCCCAGGTGCATGTCTGACGCCATCCGTCCCTGTGGTGTTGTTGCTGTGTGTGCTGTCGCAGTGAGAGAGGACGGGATCTGATGGCATGTCACGGTTATTCCGCCAGAATATCTAGAGGGGCAGCACGTGCGGATGATTGGTGGTGACAGAAAACGCCGTCCATGGTGATGATCATGTAGTTCGCATGCAATAGTATACATTTGTAGTTCGGGTAATAACTGTAACACATTCACATGCGGATAATTAGTGGTCACAGAAAACGCTGTACATGGTGATGATCACGTAGTTCGCACGCGATGGCATAGCGGTCGGGTGATGCTCATAAGATCTACTTTCAGAAGATCTACGTTCAGAAGATCTGTGTTCACAAGATCGACGTTCAGAAGAACGATTTTCACAAATCTGCTTTAAAAGGTATGTGTTCACAAAATATACTTGAGGAGGGTAGTGATCGCAAGATCTACTACGAGCTGGAAATGTTCACACGATCTACTTACCTATCCTGACCTAAAATATCCTAACCTAACCAAGCAGACCTCTTTCCTATTGTGAACATTTCCTCCTTCTAGTAGATCGTATAAACATGTCTATCTATAAGTAGATATTCTGAACACTTAAATAAACAAGTTGTAGATATGAGCACTGAGGGCTGGTTTATCGATCTTCTGAACACTCGGACTTCGAAGTGGATCTTGTGGATACATCCCCTGTAAAGTATATCCTGTGAAAATAGATCTTCCGAACGTAGATCTGCTCCACATAGGTCTTCTGAAAGTAGATCTTATGAGCTTGTTCATAGTGGTAGTGGTGACTCGGCCGCAGGGTGTTCGACCCTTGATCGTACAATCGTGGGTTCGAATCCCACAGCCGGCCCGATTACCGAGTATATCCGCGATCAATCGGCGTCCGAGGCTGACGATGCTGTGTAACCCTGCAGGTCAATGCGTCATAAGAGAACCCAAAGTTCTTCTTCTTTATGCAATAATATGCGTCCACACAGATACACGCACACACGCCTGCACCCACAGACACACGCACACATTATGTATATAAATATATATTTATATATATATATATATATATATATATATATATATATATATATATATATATATATATATATATATATATATATATATATATATTTCTATATTTCTATATTTATATATATGTATATATATATATATATATATATATATATATATATATATATATATATATATATATATATATATATATATATATTTATATATATCCATATGTATATATATATATATATATATATATATACATATATATATATATATATATATATATATATATATATATATATATATATATATATATATATATATATCCTAGTGGTGTTGCTGCAATGCTCACAATAATGGCCTGGAAGTGCAGTTTGTCATGTATTAACCAAAGTATGCACATGGAGAGCACCAGCCTGGTCGATACCGTAAACTTGGCCCGGTTCATTCACCTGAATATTTTGCGCCGGTGTGTATGGGCGCACGCTGGCTTTTTACCAGTGTTATTTAGATCGGCTCATGAACCTCATGAGGCGATGATGATGGGGTGAACAGACCCGTGATCGGTGCTCGGTGTCAGAGCAGGTGGTGCGTGTGTGCACGTGCCGACCGTGCACCATATGGCGACCGGAATCATGTGTTTTCGTTGGCGTGCCTGCCCGCACTATGACTATGGAAAGTTTTCATAGTGCACGGGAGGAGTTTTCATTGAAAACACTCGCCGTGGTCGCAGACGGTGCGCCGTTGAAAAGTAGGCTGAACAATTCGTGAGCAGGTGCAGTTGCAATTGGCAGCTCAGTTCGCTCGCAGATCCGAGCACGGTGATGTGACCTTGACTGCCCTCTGACCTGGACTACCGTCAGGCGGCACTGACCCACATGCTCCCAGGCTGTCCGGGTGGTACATGCTGCCGTGACGCTGGTGACGCGGTTCGTGACTGCAGGGTGGTCTCCCGTGACTGCAGGGTGGTCTCCCGTGACGGCAGGGTGGTCTCCCGTGACGGCAGGGTGGTCTCCCGTGACTGCAGGATGGTCTCCCGTGACACGGTCCGTGACGGCAGGGTGGTCTCCCGGGACACGGTCCGTGACTGCAGGGTGGTCTCCCGTGACGGCAGGGTGGTCTTCCGTGACTGCAGGATGGCCTCCCGTGACACGGTCCGTGACGGCAAGGTGGTCTCCCGTGACACGGTCCGTGACGGCAGGGTGGTCTCCCGTGACAGCAGGATGGTCTCCCGTGACACGGTCCGTGACGGCAGGGTGGTCTCCCGTGACACGGTCTGTGACGGCAGGGTGGTCTCCCGTGACGGCAGGGTGGTCTCCCGTGACGGCAGGGTGGTCTCCCGTGACACGGTCCGTGACGGCAGGGTGGTCTCCCGTGACGGCAGGGTGGTCTCCCGTGACTGCAGGGTGGTCTCCCGTGACTGCAGGATGGTCTCCCGTGACACGGTCCGTGACGGCAGGGTGGTCTCCCGTGACACGGTCTGTGACGGCAGGGTGGTCTCCCGTGACGGCAGGGTGGTCTCCCGTGATGCTGGGTTGGGCGTGCAGAGCGTACCGTGACCACACGCCGCAGCGACCGCGACCGATAATGTTGCCTGAATCGCCGCTTCCGGTGACCTCAACGTCCGACGACAATTGCCTCCGGTGTCCAGAATGTGCTACGACTTATTGGAACCTCTTGTGTGCAGGACCTCTGCCGCCGCAACCTGTTAGAGCTCTCCACTGCCGGTACCTCTGGTGAACCCAGATGTACTTGCGGCGGGGGAAGTGGGGCACTGACTGCGGCGGGGGAAGTGGCGTACAGAATGTCAGCACTGTCATTTTGTCTGTGCAGGAGTCAACAGTCCTCTGGTAACCTGATTCCACTCGCAGCAATCCGTTTCTGGTCCAGTCAGATAGAAAGAGAGAGATAGAGAGAGAGATAGAGAGAGAGAGAGAGAGAGAGAGAGAGAGAGAGAGAGAGAGAGAGCGAGAGCGAGAGCGAGAGCGAGAGCGAGAGCGAGGGCGAGAGCGAGGCGAGGCGAGCGAGGCAGGCAGCGAGGCGAGGCGAGCGAGAGCGAGGCGAGGCGAGGCGAGGCGAGAGCGAGAGCGAGAGCGAGGCGAGGCGAGGCGAGAGCGAGAGCGAGAGCGAGGCGAGAGCGAGGCGAGGCGAGGCGAGAGCGAGAGCGAGAGCGAGAGCGAGAGCGAGAGCGAGAGCGAGAGCGAGAGCGAGAGCGAGAGGGGGAGAGAGCACGTTCGGATCATTTACATGGCTCATTCGTCTTATCCGGACGTGATTTGTTCCCAACGTGATTTGATTTGGGTGTGATCTGATCAGGGTGTGATCTAATCAGGGCAGCGGGGTACCGTCAGTGCCCAAACATCACGTTGATCCCGTTTAATTCCCATAATTCATCAGTCGAGTGATGAGTGAAAGTGTATTCTCCAAGGCTCCAAGGTGTTGATGCTTATCTTTGCACTAGTGAGGATGGTGGGAAACTGTCTCCGTCTGGTTTTTGCCGCATTGCCGATCTTTCTTTCCACGTCAAACTGTTCCTCACGAAGGCGGTAAGTCGGCACTGCCGGTAGACAAGCGGCCCCGTAAAAAAACGCGGCGTGTCCGCGATGGTGGCGTGTCCGCGATGGTGACGTGTCCGCGATGGTGGCGTGTCCGCGATGGTGGCGTGTCCGCGATGCATTGGCGGCCGTCAGTGTAATGTCCAAACTGTGCTGAACTAGGATGGGCACTCCTCTAACCTCACAGCACAATCCTGCAGCTAGCCCATATCTAGCGCATCATGTGACCGTGGTGTGAGCCCTAGCGAAGTTTGCCATGCTTCGCTAGGGCGCATCGGCGCGCCCGTAAGCCAAAATAATCAATCGCTAGGGCGCGCTCGTACTATCTGGCACATCCGATATTCGCATTGATACCAAACGTGAGTTTACTATCAATGCGGTGGCAGCACTGCTATCAATGCTATTTAGTTCTGGTTCAAATCATGGATTGGTGAAATGCCGGCTGAGACTGGTGTTAGCCATGCCAGTGACGAAAGCTGGCTTAAGCTGGTTAAAACTGGCTTACCATGACTAAACTCAAAGTGCAGAGTCATATATGTGCAGCAAATTAGCTTGCACATTGTATCAGTAAGAACACTGCGCACATCAATCCCATGTACCTAGTATATAACATGTGCACACCAACACAACGTGCTTCTCCTAATTATTAGTCTGAATTGCATTAGCAATGGAAAGGATTATGATGATGTGAACACCAACACGACGTGCTTCTCCTCATTATTCGTGGGAATTGCATTAGCAATGGAAATGATGATCATGCTGAATGTCACTTACAAATACATATAGAACTGCCCACACAGAACCAGGTATGCAAAGTTTCAACTGAAGAATCTCGACAAGAACTCGGTGCGCATTTCATCTCAACACCAGTGGTATCGGAACCGTCCCAAAATTTGGTGTGTGAGGTGGGGGGTGGAGTGAAGAACCTTTTTCTTTTCGTGCAGCATCCGTAGGACCAACGTGTTAAAATCGGCCAAAGTGTGTGGGGAGGGCGGCGTTGCCCTCTCTACCCCTCCACTCTTCAGTTTAGCCCTTGCTCAACACTATACATGCCATATTTAATGTTGTCTTCAATTCCATCTGGTGCTTGCTGTTACCAATCTATGTCTTGGTGTTGTATTGCTTTTGGTGTATAATGATTTGGTGTCTTCAGTCTTGACTCTTATTCAAACGAATGACATGGTTTATACTAACGAATGACATGGTTTATACTTGCCAAACGAATGACATGGTTTATACCTGCCAAACCTTGCCAGGTGATGCTGCAAGGCTGAAGCGTCTGTAATTATTGTTATTGTCTGCGATACAGGTAAATTCAATACACATATTTGCCCTGTCTCCTTGAAAGCCATCACGTGTACATACATTTTGAGTTCAACTGTGAGCCGAAGGGAAGTGGGCAGCCACGAGGAATGACAGGTACACCCATGTGGTATGTGCACCCATGCATGTGGTATGTGTCTCATAATTGTCAATGACAGGTACATACCTATACCTTCGCACGTAGTACATGTCTCACAAATGCCACTGGATGGTACCTACCTCCGCACGTAGTATATGTCTCACAAATGTCACTGGAAGTTACCTACCTCCGCACGTAGTGTATGTCGTAATTACACCCGCACATAGTATATGTCTCACACTATGTCACTGGTGCTCGTCGTGAGCACTTAGCTCGGATGTGTTGTACATAGACTAAGTATGTGTTTACAGTATTGCGTAACGAAGCATGAGGACATTTTTTCTAGTGGTAGATTCAATATTTGTGCTTTAGTGAAAAAATCGCCAGAGCTAGAGAATGGAATAAGGCTTAACCTGCTTCAACCGCCAGGGGCTACAGCTAGCTGTAGTACTACTAGCTACAGCTGCTACTACTACTACTACTACTACTACTAGTACCACAGCTAGCTGATGTAACACGTGGCTTAAACAGATCAAACAACCGTGCGGCAAACACTTTCCAACTCTGGCTGGGGTCGCGTGCGATCCAAATGTCACGTGATCAGTCGTCCGCTGATCTGTGACGGGCGCGTCATTGTCACGTGACGTCGGCGGACGTTTGTTCCGGGGCAGGACGAGCGGGCGATTCCGGCGAACATTCGAGGAAATCCGTCGCAATGTGACACCGGGGAATGATCGATGGCCGGCCGCGTTCGCACGCCGACCTGTCCACCATTTCCGGTATGTCCGGCCGGCCATCGTCGCATGACCCTGTTCAAAGTCCCCTCCCACCCACACTCACTCTCTCACTCTCACTCTCACTCTCTCACTCACCCGTACTCTCCCTCTCCCTCTTACTCTCCTAATCCGAACACAGCACTCTTTCGCTTTTTTCATCTTACCTCCTGACTGAGAGAGACATTCTGGACCACAGAATGCTCGGTCTCATGTGCCGGTCCAGTGTTTAAGCAAGCCAAGTTTTCGGGAGACTTGATCTCGCAGGAAAACGTCGCAAAGTATCTCGTTATGCTGTGAATATAATGATTGTTGGCGGAACTGTCGTGTCCTGTCCTGAGTGCTGTATGGTCGCCATCGCAGTATTCTATTGCCGCGCGCAAATTATAAAATAGCGGGTGAAATTTCTTCAAAACACGTTGATCTGCGTTGAAACATCGATGGACGCATTTGTGCTATGCAACGACGATGGGTACCGCCTACACGACCACATTCGTCATCAGATGTTCTGCAAACGAAACGTAGCGCCTCCGTCTGTCTTGTGTACACACAGAGCCCCAAATTAATCCCAGCGTGGCCAGCAATGGCCATATGCCGAGATGTGCGACATGTGCCGCGATGGCTACAGCAGCATGGTGACCTTCATGGTCGGGTGATAGTGTTACCGCCTAAGTGCATGGATGTCTGGCCAGGATCCGGCTCATTGGCCAGGTCACGGCAGGGGTTCTAGATGTTGGAGTCCTGCACTTCCTTAATCATATCATCAGCAAGGTGGTATGATCAAATTTGTAATACAGTGCAAGGAGAACAATACTGCGGTGTTCCTGTATTTCTGGGAAATGGTGTTGCATAGAGCGTATCACAAGCATGGGCACATGAAGTCTGACGCATGGCACATCCTGAGATGAGCTGTGCAAAGTGTCGAGAGATAGACCATTTCGATGCCGCTTTTGATGTTTCGGCTTGTGCTGTCAATCTGACTTTAGCGTTACGAAGTTGAAATACACCCTACGTTTGGATGCCGAACTGGTTCTGGGTGTAATTTACTGCCATATCAGTCGTGAGTTGTGTTCTCTTATCACTCCATTACACTGCTCATAGTGATAATAGTATTAACTCATATATAATTGGCAGTGTGCTCATGACCTTCGTCATTATCTTTGGTAACCAGCGTGTGGTTTATTGCCCCCGATGCTAAACAATGCTGGATCGTTGTTCATTGGATCTCATATCTCACTTTGGAATATATGCCAGTGGTTCGTTCTTAGAACATTTTCAAAGCGATCATCTGATACGAGACTGGAAGACATGTCACTTGATAAAATATTTAAATATGAAAATTAACCGGGAGTGCTGGGATTACACAGGGAGTCTTTCAGCTGAGGAGAGCCCAGGATGATATTCGAACAGTTCGGTGTGGGGCTTCGGTGCCCTGATGGCTGTGCGCTCTGCTATTTTGCTCCCCTTAATGTCTACTATTTTGTCTGGAATGGTGAGTATGCGATGGTTGGCTATGATGGCATCGAGCTCAGGGTGATTTGTAATGACAAGGCCATGTAGGGAAGTCCTATATTGGCACGCGAAAGTCTAGCAACCTCGTCGTTTGCGATAACCTCGGTCACGAAAGCACCAGTACCTTTTGCTGCCCTGTATTTGCACTGGAGCACTCCACGATCACACGAGAACGACAGACACCGTACAGTACGTTCTCCTCTGAAGGTAAGCCGTGATACTGCCTTTCCTATGAATTTAGAAGCCGAATTTAGTTGGGAAGCGCGCACGCGTAGCAGCGATCCGCTCGCTCAGGGTATTCAAGCCCGACTGCTGGCGGCCGCACGGCCGCTAGTGACTTCGGGAGGCCCCCGGTCGCGGATTGGTCGAGGGCGCAGAACCACCCCTTGACGTCACATCCATGTTCTCGAAGCTTCCATGGACTTCTGGAAGGGAAGTTACTTCCATATAGTGAAGGGTACTGTATGATATTTACTGTACACTCTTTACAGTTACAATTACGGTATACTTTTACAATCGCAAGGCTTACACGATTATACCAATTACGATTACGGGACAGCCAAACGTATAACTTTATGTGAACACAGTTACATCTAGCATTAACGACGGCGACTGTACGCGCCGGTCGGATAGAGGCGGTCAAGGTACAACCATCGGCTGCACGGTATTAGGGTCACGCCTCTGGCGCCTGGCGGCCGGAGAGGGGAGGGGAAGGTACAATGTCCACTGACCGGCTCCGTTGGAGCGGTGGCTGCTGACGTAGGCAGCAGACAGGCCGACGCCAGTCTCGGAGCCGGGGACTTGTCGCGCCATGAACGAAGGGGTATTGCTGAATTATATGGGATCAAGACGCTCAAAACTAACTCTCTTACAGCCACCAAAGCACCCGCCAGCCGGCTCATGAGACCGTGTCATCGAATTTATCAACAATTAGCAACCAGCCTGACAAGCTCATGTAACTCAGCCCTACACAACACTAATCTCAGCAGGGATTATGATTATGACAACACAGCCCTGCACAACACTAACCTCAGCAGGGATTGTGATTATGACAACACAGCCCTGCACAACACTTACCTCAGCAGGGATTGTGATTATGACAGCACAGCCCTGCACAACACTAACCTCAGCAGGGATTGTGATTATGACAACACAGCCCTGCACAACACTTACCTCAGCAGGGATTGTGATTATGACAGCACAGCCCTGCACAACACTTAACTCAGCAGGGATTGTGATTATGACAGCACAGCCCTGCACAACACTTACCTCAGCAGGGATTGTGATTATGACAACACAGCCCTGCACAACACTAACACGGTTTGTTGGTGTGTTAACGAGACAAAACCCCACCCCAACACTAACCTCAGCAGGGATTATGATTATGACAACACAGCCCTGCACAACACTAACCTCAGCGGGGATTATGATTGAACAGCCCTGCACAGCACTAACCTCAGCAGGGATTATGATTATGACAACACAGCCCTGCACAACACTAACCTCAGCGGGGATTGTGATTATGACAACACAGCCCTGCACAACACTAACCTCAGCAGGGATTGTGATTATGACAACACAGCCCTGCACAACACTAACCTCAGCAGGGATTATGACTAACTGCAGGCCAGACCGGCCTGTGAAGATCAAGAAAGCCGTGCTGAAGAAGGTCAAGCAAGAAATCAAGCAGCTGAAATAAATCGAGCCATCCACTTGTATATAAATACACCGGCGAAAGAACGCGGTATGATCTGGTCACCCAGCCTGTCTATTTCAGTGGCTATCCTGAACGCATGATAATGTCCTCCATCTGGAAGGTGGCTGTCCGGTTGATCCTTGTGGTGTGGTCTGGTGGGCTTTTCTTGGTGGCAAGCTGCAGAGACAAAACAAGCCCAACAAACCAACAAGCATAGCAAACCAGACAAGCCAAGCGGTCAAGAAAGCGCACGGTACCAGACCAACAGGACCAAGAAAAACCCACCAGACCAGACCAACAGGACCAACTGGACGACCAACAGAACCAACTAGACGATCAAGCCGGCCAAGTGGATTGCAAGAGCTGTGAGAAGCGTGTGTGGGTCGCTCTGCCATATGTCAACCAGCACGAGGCACCTGCTGGTGCGCTGGACGAGTGAGGGCAAACGTCAAAGGCGCGGTGAAGTTGAATCTCAGCATACCAGTCATAGGCACATTGCCCCGAGACGTTATACAGCCACGCGCTTTCAAACATGCATGCGGAGCTGAAGCAATTTCTGAACCAAGTGCCATTCAAGTGCCACTTGAATTGAACGAACTGAGGTCCCGGAACACAACTCAAGCACGTTCACTCTCGTCCGGGGCGAATGGCCAGCGTCGGCTTAGGTGGCAGGTGAATAGTGAGCGGCCAGCGCCGGCTGAGGTGGCAGGTGTATAGTGAGCGGCCGGTGACGACTGAGGTGGCAGGTGTATAGTGAGCGGCCGGTGACGACTGAGGTGGCAGGTGTATAGTGAGCGGCCGGTGACGACTGAGGTGGCAGGTGTATAGTGAGCGGCCAGCGCCGGCTGAGGTGGCAGGTGTATAGTGAGCGGCCGGTGACGACTGAGGTAGCAGGTGTATAGTGAGCGGCCGGTGACGACTGAGGTGGCAGGTGTATAGTGAGCGGCCGGTGACGACTGAGGTGGCAGGTGTATAGTGAGCGGCCAGCGCCGGCTGAGGTGGCAGGTGTATAGTGAGCGGCCGGTGACGACTGAGGTGGCAGGTGTATAGTGAGCGGCCGGTGACGACTGAGGTGGCAGGTGTATAGTGAGCGGCCGGTGACGACTGAGGTGGCAGGTGTATAGTGAGCGGCCGGTGACGACCGAGGTGGCAGGTGTATAGTGAGCGGCCGGTGACGACTGAGGTGGCAGGTGAATAGTGAGCGGCCAGCGCCGGCTGAGGTGGCAGGTGTATAGTGAGCGGCCGGTGACGACTGAGGTGGCAGGTGTATAGTGAGCGGCCAGCGCCGGCTGAGGTGGCAGGTGTATAGTGAGCGGCCGGTGACGACCGAGGTGGCAGGTGTATAGTGAGCGGCCGGTGACGACTGAGGTGGCAGGTGTATAGTGAGCGGCCGGTGACGACTGAGGTGGCAGGTGTATAGTGAGCGGCCGGTGACGACTGAGGTGGCAGGTGTATAGTGAGCGACCGGTGACGACTGAGGTGGCAGGTGTATAGTGAGCGGCCGGTGACGACTGAGGTGGCAGGTGAATAGTGAGCGGCCAGCGCCGGCTGAGGTGGCAGGTGTATAGTGAGCGGCCGGTGACGACTGAGGTGGCAGGTGTATAGTGAGCGGCCAGCGCCGGCTGAGGTGGCAGGTGTATAGTGAGCGGCCGGTGACGACCGAGGTGGCAGGTGTATAGTGAGCGGCCGGTGACGACTGAGGTGGCAGGTGTATAGTGAGCGGCCGGTGACGACTGAGGTGGCAGGTGTATAGTGAGCGGCCGGTGACGACTGAGGTGGCAGGTGTATAGTGAGCGGCCGGTGACGACTGAGGTGGCAGGTGAATAGTGAGCGGCCAGCGCCGGCTGAGGTGGCAGGTGTATAGTGAGCGGCCGGTGACGACTGAGGTGGCAGGTGTATAGTGAGCGGCCAGCGCCGGCTGAGGTGGCAGGTGTATAGTGAGCGGCCGGTGACGACTGAGGTGGCAGGTGTATAGTGAGCGGCCGGTGACGACTGAGGTGGCAGGTGTATAGTGAGCGGCCGGTGACGACTGAGGTGGCAGGTGTATAGTGAGCGGCCAGCGCCGGCTGAGGTGGCAGGTGTATAGTGAGCGGCCGGTGACGACTGAGGTGGCAGGTGTATAGTGAGCGGCCGGTGACGACTGAGTGGCAGGTGTATAGTGAGCGGCCGGTGACGACTGAGGTGGCAGGTGTATAGTGAGCGGCCGGTGACGACTGAGTGGCAGGTGTATAGTGAGCGGCCAGCGCCGGCCGAGGTGGCAGGTGTATAGTGAGCGGCCGGTGACGACTGAGGTAGCAGGTGTATAGTGAGCGGCCGGTGACGACTGAGGTGGCAGGTGTATAGTGAGCGGCCGGTGACGACTGAGGTGGCAGGTGTATAGTGAGCGGCCGGTGACGACTGAGGTGGCAGGTGTATAGTGAGCGGCCGGTGACGACTGAGGTGGCAGGTGTATAGTGAGCGGCCGGTGACGACTGAGGTGGCAGGTGTATAGTGAGCGGCCAGCGCCGGCTGAGGTGGCAGGTGTATAGTGAGCGGCCGGTGACGACTGAGGTAGCAGGTGTATAGTGAGCGGCCGGTGACGACTGAGGTGGCAGGTGTATAGTGAGCGGCCGGTGACGACTGAGGTGGCAGGTGTATAGTGAGCGGCCAGCGCCGGCTGAGGTGGCAGGTGTATAGTGAGCGGCCGGTGACGACTGAGGTGGCAGGTGTATAGTGAGCGGCCGGTGACGACTGAGGTGGCAGGTGTATAGTGAGCGGCCGGTGACGACTGAGGTGGCAGGTGTATAGTGAGCGGCCAGCGCCGGCTGAGGTGGCAGGTGTATAGTGAGCGGCCGGTGACGACTGAGGTGGCAGGTGTATAGTGAGCGGCCGGTGACGACTGAGGTGGCAGGTGTATAGTGAGCGGCCGGTGACGACTGAGGTGGCAGGTGTATAGTGAGCGGCCGGTGACGACTGAGGTGGCAGGTGTATAGTGAGCGGCCGGTGACGACTGAGGTGGCAGGTGTATAGTGAGCGGCCAGCGCCGGCTGAGGTGGCAGGTGTATAGTGAGCGGCCGGTGACGACTGAGGTAGCAGGTGTATAGTGAGCGGCCGGTGACGACTGAGGTGGCAGGTGTATAGTGAGCGGCCGGTGACGACTGAGGTGGCAGGTGTATAGTGAGCGGCCAGCGCCGGCTGAGGTGGCAGGTGTATAGTGAGCGGCCGGTGACGACTGAGGTGGCAGGTGTATAGTGAGCGGCCGGTGACGACTGAGGTGGCAGGTGTATAGTGAGCGGCCGGTGACGACTGAGGTGGCAGGTGTATAGTGAGCGGCCGGTGACGACTGAGGTGGCAGGTGTATAGTGAGCGGCCGGTGACGACTGAGGTGGCAGGTGTATAGTGAGCGGCCGGTGACGACTGAGGTGGCAGGTGTATAGTGAGCGGCCAGCGCCGGCTGAGGTGGCAGGTGTATAGTGAGCGGCCGGTGACGACTGAGGTGGCAGGTGTATAGTGAGCGGCCGGTGACGACTGAGGTGGCAGGTGTATAGTGAGCGGCCGGTGACGACTGAGGTGGCAGGTGTATAGTGAGCGGCCGGTGACGACTGAGGTGGCAGGTGTATAGTGAGCGGCCGGTGACGACTGAGGTGGCAGGTGAATAGTGAGCGGCCAGCGCCGGCTGAGGTGGCAGGTGTATAGTGAGCGGCCGGTGACGACTGAGGTGGCAGGTGTATAGTGAGCGGCCAGCGCCGGCTGAGGTGGCAGGTGTATAGTGAGCGGCCGGTGACGACTGAGGTGGCAGGTGTATAGTGAGCGGCCGGTGACGACTGAGGTGGCAGGTGTATAGTGAGCGGCCGGTGACGACTGAGGTGGCAGGTGTATAGTGAGCGGCCGGTGACGACTGAGGTGGCAGGTGTATAGTGAGCGGCCGGTGACGACTGAGGTGGCAGGTGAATAGTGAGCGGCCAGCGCCGGCTGAGGTGGCAGGTGTATAGTGAGCGGCCGGTGACGACTGAGGTGGCAGGTGTATAGTGAGCGGCCGGTGACGACTGAGGTGGCAGGTGTATAGTGAGCGACCGGTGACGACTGAGGTGGCAGGTGTATAGTGAGCGGCCGGTGACGACTGAGGTGGCAGGTGTATAGTGAGCGGCCGGTGACGACTGAGGTGGCAGGTGTATAGTGAGCGGCCAGCGCCGGCTGAGGTGGCAGGTGTATAGTGAGCGGCCGGTGACGACTGAGGTGGCAGGTGTATAGTGAGCGGCCGGTGACGACTGAGGTGGCAGGTGTATAGTGAGCGGCCGGTGACGACTGAGGTGGCAGGTGTATAGTGAGCGGCCGGTGACGACTGAGGTGGCAGGTGTATAGTGAGCGGCCGGTGACGACTGAGGTGGCAGGTGTATAGTGAGCGGCCAGCGCCGGCTGAGGTGGCAGGTGTATAGTGAGCGGCCGGTGACGACTGAGGTAGCAGGTGTATAGTGAGCGGCCGGTGACGACTGAGGTGGCAGGTGTATAGTGAGCGGCCGGTGACGACTGAGGTGGCAGGTGTATAGTGAGCGGCCAGCGCCGGCTGAGGTGGCAGGTGTATAGTGAGCGGCCGGTGACGACTGAGGTGGCAGGTGTATAGTGAGCGGCCGGTGACGACTGAGGTGGCAGGTGTATAGTGAGCGGCCGGTGACGACTGAGGTGGCAGGTGTATAGTGAGCGGCCGGTGACGACTGAGGTGGCAGGTGTATAGTGAGCGGCCGGTGACGACTGAGGTGGCAGGTGTATAGTGAGCGGCCGGTGACGACTGAGGTGGCAGGTGTATAGTGAGCGGCCAGCGCCGGCTGAGGTGGCAGGTGTATAGTGAGCGGCCGGTGACGACTGAGGTGGCAGGTGTATAGTGAGCGGCCGGTGACGACTGAGGTGGCAGGTGTATAGTGAGCGGCCGGTGACGACTGAGGTGGCAGGTGTATAGTGAGCGGCCGGTGACGACTGAGGTGGCAGGTGTATAGTGAGCGGCCAGCGCCGGCTGAGGTTCCGGGTGCATGGTGCCGCCGCAGTTCTCTTTAGCCCAGCGCGCCTAAATGCCGCCACAATCCTCTTTAAGCAAGGATTTGGAGTACTTCAGGAAACATATTTCGATGGAAGTTCGTCCATCTCTCAATCCTCTTTAAGCAAGGATTAGGAGTACTTCATAGTACATATTGTGACGGAAGTTCGTACATCTCAAAATGGAAAGAACAGGCCGCGCTCTGGGGATAAAATTAGAACTTGAAATGCTGCATTGCAACGTGAGACCCTGTTGCAAGATGCCCTCGAGCGGATATACCGCTTTGAATCGCTTTCTTTGAACAAACAAATGTTGAATAATAATTTTTTTAAAATTATAATCATTTAGTGAAGACTATTTAATACTTAATGTACCATATTTGTAATATAAATAAATATTTATAATAAATATTTATTTTAAAAATATTTGATGTTCAAATATTTTTATAAATGTTTATAATAAATATTGATTAAAAATATTTAATAATAATAAGAAATATAAATAATTTAATGGAAGAATAAGACTTAATAACCACCAATTAAAAAATTGGTGGACATTAAAATTAAAAGAGCACGTCTAACTTGTAGTGAAGAAGTTAGAACACGAAATCCTGAAGCAAAGAAGTTTTTACGGTTTTGAATCATGACGGTCGGGTTCGGCCGTTCGGATGAACTTTTGTACCACACAGACCGGAGCGGACCATACAGACCGGAGCGGACCACACAGACCGGAGCGGACCACACAGACCGGAGCGGACCACACAGACCGGAGCGGACCACACAGACCGGAGCGGACCATACAGACCGGAGCGGACCATACAGACCGGAGCGGACCACACAGACCGGAGCGGACCATACAGACCGGAGCGGACCACACAGACCGGAGCGGACCATACAGACCGGAGCGGACCACACAGACCGGAGCGGCCCACACAGACCGGAGCGGACCATACAGACCGGAGCGGACCATACAGACCGGAGCGGACCATACAGACCGGAGCGGACCATACAGACCGGAGCGGACCATACAGACCGGAGCGGACTGCACAGACCGGAGCGGCCCACACAGACCGGAGCGGACCATACAGACCGGAGCGGACCATACAGACCGGAGCGGACCATACAGACCGGAGCGGACTGCACAGACCGGAGCGGACTCGATCGGGAATCACTGTCCCTCTCTCTCTCGTAACTTGACAGAAAACGTGGCAGTTTTTCTCAAGTGCAGTTATCTCAACCTCTGCTCAGCCTGGCTGCACAAAAACACTCTGTCATGACGTGATGACGAGGATTGGCTTCATCACCATGTTCCGTGAGACAACACCGTTTGCATCACCACCATGCCCAATAAGACGACGCCGTCGATACCTGCTCCGTAGGACAACGTCGTTGGCATTAGCACCATGCTCCTTAGGACAACGCCGTGGATACCTGCTTCGTAAGACAACGCCGTTGGCACAGTCACCATGCCCCGTAAGACGACCCCAACAATACCTGCTCAAAGACGACGCCGTGGAAACCTGCTCCGTAAGACGACGCCGTTGGCACCGCCACCGTAAGACATGGTTACCCCGTAAGACGACGCCGTTGGCACCGCCACCGTAAGACATGGTTACCCCGTAAGACGACGCCGTTGGCACCGCCACCGTAAGACATGGTTACCCCGTAAGACGACGCCGTTGGCACCGCCACCATAAGACATGGTTACCCCGTAAGACGACGCCGTTGGCACCGCCACCGTAAGACATGGTTACCCCGTAAGACGACGCCGTTGGCGCCGCCACCATAAGACATGGTTACCCCGTAAGACGACGCCGTTGGCGCCGCCACCATAAGACATGGTTACCCCGTAAGACGACGCCGTTGGCGCCACCACCATAAGACATGGTTACCCCGTAAGACGACGCCGTTGGCGCCACCACCATAAGACATGGTTACCCCGTAAGACGACGCCGTTGGCACCGCCACCATAAGACATGGTTACCCCGTAAGACGACGCCGTTGGCACCGCCACCGTAAGACATGGTTACCCCGTAAGACGACGCCGTTGGCGCCGCCACCATAAGACATGGTTACCCCGTAAGACGACGCCGTTGGCACCGCCACCATAAGACATGGTTACCCCGTAACACGACGCCGTTGGCGCCACCACCATAAGACATGGTTACCCCGTAAGACGACGCCGTTGCAGCACATCGCTGGCATGCCGAGGAGATGCCACACTGGTCACGTGGTCACGTGGGCACGTCACGTGGTGTGTGCAAGATAACGTGTGCAGTTTGTCAGAAAGCAAACATCGCAGAGGCCGGAAGGACGGTCAGATACCAGGACAATGCGCACACAAGCAACGCAGAACATCGGGAGAGGGAGACACCGTGGCAGATCAGAGCATGCAACATTCCACTGACTACGATGGTGCCATAGTCAACCATCTATCATCATCATGTGGCACATGTCATCATGTGCCACATGTCATCATCATGTGGCACACTACGATGGTGCCACAGTCAACCATCTCAGACTCACCATCCTACGACAATGGACATCAGACAACAAGAAGAGAACAATAACAGGGTCAGTAACCAACAGGATGGAAGCTTCATACATAAACGTTTAACCGTCATCCTGGACTCTTCTCAGATGAAGTGCTCATCACCTATTCAGCACTCACTTTAATTCTAAGTTGTATCAAGTGATCTGTTTTTTTTCCAACTGGTGCCAGATGCTACCAGATATCCTGAAAATGTCCTTAGGACGAAACGTCGGCATCTGTTTTCAAAGTATCTGTGATGTTTGCATCCACCTCGCTAAAATATGGCGTCAATATGCACCAAAGGATGTGAATGTTTGCTGCGACATATTGACTATTGTATCACGGTGCTGTAATGTCGTTTATTGCTAATTTGGTTCAGGCCAAATTTTCTAGTCACTGATAATTTGTATGTCATGGTTCCTCGAACATCAATCAATCAAGCGATATACCTGCACAATGGCGTGCCACCACTGCCCTTCAAGGTCGCACCTACCAGGAAAACACCACACCAGCGCCGCCTCAACGGCGCGTACATCCGGATTCATTAACACTTTGAAAATCTCAGAAGTGTGAATATAGGTGCTGGGTGTGTCGGTAGAATATTGGTAGAGTACGCATGGCACATCATCACACGGCGTCACACATGACCGAACTGAACAACGCTATTGAAGAAGTGTGAATATAGATAGAGAGTGCTTCGGCAGAATATTGTCCTGACGCAGGGGCGGGTCCAGGAATCATTATGCGGGAGGAGCATATTTCCTTGGAGGGATGCGTTTGGCGGAAAATTCGTGGAGCGGCGGTGGGGATTGGATGCACGTAAGCATACTGACGCCTTTTCACGTGTGAAAAGAGGGTGTCTTTGGCTGAGAAATCCGTTGAGAGGATGGGTGCACTGAGGCCTTCCCGAGGGGGTGCCCTTCTCGACCGGAGGGGACCACCTTTCCATGGAGGAAGGGGAGCACATTCGCACAATATCGCCCTGCATCCGCCCCAGATGCCGGGCAGTGGCCGTTGCCGGCCGAGTGTTCAGGGCAGTGCCCTGAGCTGTGCTCCGGGCAGTACTCCGGGAAGTACGTTTCGGGCAGTACTTCGGGCAGTACTCCGGGTAGTTCTCCGGGCAGTGCCGTGGGCAGTGCTGCAGGCAGTGCCGTGAGCAGTGCTGCAGGCAGTGCCGTGAGCAGTGCTGCAGGCAGTGTCGTGAGCAGTGCTGCAGGCAGTGCCGTGGGCAGTGCTGCAGGCAGTGCCGTGGGCAGTGCTCCAGGCAGTGCCGTGAGCAGTGCTGCAGGCAGTGCTGCAGGCAGTGCCGTGGGCAGTGCTGCAGGCAGTGCCGTGAGCAGTGCTGCAGGCAGTGCCGTGGACAGTGCTGCAGGCAGTGCCGTGAGCAGTGCTGCAGGCAGTGTCGTGGGCAGTACTGCAGGCAGTGCCGTGGGCAGTGCTGCAGGCAGTGCCGTGGGCAGTGCTGCAGGCAGTGCCGTGGGCAGTGCTGCAGGCAGTGCCGTGGGCAGTGTTCCGGGCAGTGCTCCGCACCGTATCGACTGGCCACGCTCGCTCAGGGCAACTGCGTCAACACGACCGACACACCGGCCACCCGGCCACGGCGATTAGCACCGCCGACGTCACGGGGCGGTGTCACAAGGCCCGCACTCCACCGTCACGGGGCGGTGTCACAAGGCCCGCACTCCACCGTCACGGGGCGGTGTCACAAGGCTCGCACTCCACCGTCACGGGGCGGTGTCACAAGGCCCGCACTCGGCACTCCACTGTCACGGGGGGTGTCACAAGGCTCGCACTCCACCGTCACGGGGCGGTGTCACAAGGCTCGCACTCCACCGTCACGGGGCGGTGTCACAAGGCTCGCACTCCACCGTCACGGGGCGGTGTCACAAGGCTCGCACTCCACCGTCACGGGGCGGTGTCACAAGGCTCGTACTCCACTGTCACAGGGCGGTGTCACAAGGTTCGCACTCCACCGTCACGGGGCGGTGTCACAAGGCTTGCACTCCACCGTCACGGGGCGGTGTCACAAGGCTCGCACTCCACCGTCACGGGGCGGTGTCACAAGGCTCGTACTCCACTGTCACGGGGCGGTGTCACAAGGTTCGCACTCCACCGTCACGGGGCGGTGTCACAAGGCTCGCACTCCACCGTCACGGGGAGGTGTCACAAGGCTCGTACTCCACTGTCACGGGGCGGTGTCACAAGGTTCGCACTCCACCGTCACGGGGCGGTGTCACAAGGTTCGCACTCCACTGTCACGGGGGGTGGGGGTGTCACAAGGCTCGCACTCCACTGTCACGGGGGTCTCACAAGACTCGCACTCCACCGTCACGGGGCGGTGTCACAAGGTTCGCACTCCACTGTCACGGGGGGTGGGGGTGTCACAAGGCTCGCACTCCACTGTCACGGGGGGTCTCACAAGACTCGCACTCCACCGTCACGGGGCTGTGTCACAAGGCTCGCACTCCACTGTCACGGGGGTGGGGGTGTCACAAGGCTCGCACTCCACTGTCACGGGGGTCTCACAAGACTCGCACTCTACTGTCACGGGGCGGTGTCACAAGGTTCGCACTCCACCGTCACGGGGCGGTGTCACAAGGTTCGCACTCCACCGTCACGGGGCGGTGTCAACCCCCTCCACCGTCACGGGGCGGTGGGGGTGTCACAAGGCTCGCACTCCACTGTCACGGGGCGGTGTCACAAGGCTCGCACTCCACCGTCACGAGGCGGTGTCACAAGGCTCGCACTCCACCGTCACGAGGCGGTGTCACAAGGCCCGCACTCCACTGTCACGGGGCGGTGGGGGGTGTCACAAGGCTGGCACTCCACTGTCACGGGGGTCTCACAAGGCTCGCACTCCACCGTCACGGGGCGGTGTCACAAGGCCCGCACTCCACTGTCACGGGGGTGGGGGTGTCACAAGGCTCGCACTCCACTGTCACGGGGGGTCTCACAAGACTCGCACTCCACTGTCACGGGGCGGTGTCACAAGGCTCGCACTCCACCGTCACGAGGCGGTGTCACAAGGCTCGCACTCCACCGTCACGGGGCGGTGTCACAAGGCCCGCACTCCACTGTCACGGGGCGGTGGGGGTGTCACAAGGCTCGCACTCCACTGTCACGGGGGGTCTCACAAGACTCGCACTCCACCGTCACGGGGCGGTGTCACAAGGCTCGCACTCCACTGTCACGGGGGTGGGGGGTGTCACAAGACTCGCACTCCACTGTCACGGGGGTCTCACAAGACTCGACTCCACTGTCACGGGGCGGTGTCACAAGGTTCGCACTCCACTGTCACGGGGCGGTGTCACAAGGTTCGCACTCCACCGTCACGGGGCGGTGTCACAAGGCCCGCACTCCACTGTCACGGGGCGGTGTCACAAGGCTCGCACTCCACCGTCACGAGGCGGTGTCACAAGGCTCGCACACCACCGTCACGGGGCGGTGTCACAAGGCCCGCACTCCACTGTCACGGGGCGGTGGGGGTGTCACAAGGCTCGCACTCCACTGTCACGGGGGGTCTCACAAGACTCGCACTCCACCGTCACGGGGCGGTGTCACAAGGCTCGCACTCCACTGTCACGGGGGGTGGGGGTGTCACAAGGCTCGCACTCCACTGTCACGGGGGGTCTCACAAGACTCGCACTCCACTGTCACGGGGCGGTGTCACAAGGTTCGCACTCCACTGTCACGGGGCGGTGTCACAAGGTTCGCACTCCACCGTCACGGGGCGGTGTCACAAGGCCCGCACTCCACTGTCACGGGGCGGTGTCACAAGGCTCGCACTCCACCGTCACGAGGCGGTGTCACAAGGCTCGCACTCCACCGTCACGGGGCGGTGTCACAAGGCCCGCACTCCACTGTCACGGGGCGGTGGGGGTGTCACAAGGCTCGCACTCCACTGTCACGGGGGTCTCACAAGACTCGCACTCCACCGTCACGGGGCGGTGTCACAAGGTTCGCACTCCACTGTCACGGGGGGTGGGGGTGTCACAAGGCTCGCACTCCACTGTCACGGGGGGTCTCACAAGACTCGCACTCCACTGTCACGGGGCGGTGTCACAAGGCTCGCACTCCACTGTAACGGGGCGGTGTCACAAGGCCCGCACTCGGCACTCCACCGTCACGGGGCGGTGTCACAAGGCCCGCACTCGGCACTCCACTGTCACGGGGCGGTGTCACAAGGCCCGCACTCGGCACTCCACTGTCACGGGGCGGTGTCACAAGGCCCGCACTCGGCACTCCACTGTCACGGGGCGGTGTCACAAGGCCCGCACTCGGCACTCCACTGTCACGGGGCGGTGTCACAAGGCCCGCACTCGGCACTCCACTGTCACGGGGCGGTGTCACAAGGCCCGCACTCGGCACTCCACCGTCACGGGGCGGTGTCACAAGGCTCGCACTCCACCGTCACGGGGCGGTGTCACAAGGTTCGCACTCCACCGTCACGGGGCGGTGTCACAAGGCTCGCACTCCACCGTCACGAGGCGGTGTCACAAGGCCCGCACTCCACCGTCACGGGGCGGTGTCACAAGGCTCGCACTCCACCGTCACGGGGCGGTGTCACAAGGCTCGTACTCCACTGTCACGGGGCGGTGTCACAAGGCCCGCACTCCACCGTCACGGGGCGGTGTCACAAGGCTCGCACTCCACCGTCACGAGGCGGTGTCACAAGGCCCGCACTCCACCGTCACGGGGCGGTGTCACAAGGCTCGCACTCCACCGTCACGGGGAGGTGTCACAAGGCTCGCACTCCACTGTAACGGGGCGGTGTCACAAGGCCCGCACTCCGCACTCCACTGTCACGGGGGGTGTCACAAGGCTCGCACTGCACTGTTTGAATGCCGGTGTTGCGATAGTTCCCAGTGTCAGCTCGGAGTCCGGCTGAAGCTCCCCCCCCCTCCTCCTCCCCAAATTAGAGCTGCAAGATAGTGCTAACCATATGAACTTTGCCACGTGGTATAGGTAGTGGTAGAGGTTGAGGTAGGGGTGGAGGATGACGATGTAACCCAGGCGCATCAATGTGAATGGTTGTATCATGGGAGATGCTTTGTAGAGCGATAACCGACTGGTGAGTGAGCTTGGTGTATGAAGCAAGTGAACGGCAAGCTAGACGGCAGTAGTGATGCATACTCTGGGTGCAATTTGGCTGCGCTTGGTGGTGGGGCCGAACAGTCATTCGTCAGTAAACGAGCCACCCATGACGATTCGATTCTGATTCTGGATTACAAAACTCAGGCATCCCGAGAATCTAGCTTTACATCTCCGTATCGAATCATGCACCAGAAGCGATATATATATATATATATATATATATATATATATATATATATATATATATATATATATATATATATATATATATATTTATATATATATATATATATATATATATATATATATATATATATATATATATATATATATATATATATATATATATATATATATATATATATATATATATATATATATATATATATATATATATATATATATATATATATTCACAAATGTATCATAGTTTAAGATCATGCTGAAGTAGGGTAGTATTCCGGATAATATCTGCACATATTGCTTCGGTATCCCAAATATTAATGTCGCAACCGGGTGTTGGAATGGAAGATGATTCCTTCGAAGTGAATGCAAGATTGAAACTTCGAGAGAAATACGCTGACAATTTAGAGCTTCTCCTTCATAATTTCACCCGTTTCGTGAAAGCAACTCCGAGAATACACAATGCGTGAACTGCCTAATCACCTAAACAAAATTGTTAACTTTGTGCCTTGTGAATGAGCTTGAAAACATGATGGTTTCGTTTTTTAAGTTCGTCACCAAATGAAGTAGTGGGGAATTACCAATGAAAAGGGGTCAGAGCGAAAAAAGCGTTTGTATGGATGCTGTTTTGCTCAAAATCCTTAAACTATGGCACATTATTGTATGTTAAGTAAATTGGCTCGTAAAGCCCTGTTGTGGTTTCTGCTAACTTCTATAGCCGCTGGGTCCCAGAGCGCCTGGCAAGCGGAGAGCGCGTGCCGTGCACCAGCTGTTTTAAATTTCAACTCAGGTCAGAACAGGTCAGGGAAGGAACGATAGATGACGAAAATAATTGTTTAATCATGGTTGGTTGGTTGGTTGGTTATTTGGACTTAGGGGCGCATCGACTGCTTCGGTCATACAGCGCCCAGTTTAATCATGGTGACACATGGCATATCGAAAGAAATACTTGCCGTCAATGTTAAGAAAATATAGGGACATATATCACAAATTCGACATATAAAGTCCCATTTGTGATCACCGTGAAGTATAGTGGTGGGTACGGAAGTACTTGCCTGCATATTCGTGCTATCAGACGTCCGATGTGTACCGACAGGCATAAGCACTGAGATGATCTCTTATTGATTTATCGGCCTCTGAATTTACCTCTCCATCTGCTGTAAGCTAAATGTCTCGCTATTGATTCTGTTCCGTCTCAGAAACCACATCGTCGCCATGCACATTCTGGTACAAGAAAGAGCCCTTGATTACGGCATTATCCGCGTCTATCTTTCTTATCATGTTTTCTCGTTAAGGGCTGGTTCTTCTTTCTCTTCTTTGTGCTTCACAGCTTCATTTTTGCTATCGAACAAAACAATGTACTTGTATACTATACGTATGCGCATTTTCGTTTGCGTTGCATACGTTTGCCTACTCTACTGGTGTGCGTTTTCAACGTTTGCCTACTCTACTGGTGTGCGTTTTCAACGTTTGTGTACTCCACCTGTATGATGTAGACGATGGCGTGGTATGCTTATGCAGCATGTTTGTGTTAAATAGATGTTTGAAGTTTTATGATGACATTTAATTTATCGAAGGATCTCCCAATATCTCATTAAAACGTCACTTTTGTAGAGATATTTCACGATCTGATGAGCCAGCTTTGTTTGAAGGATCTCGTAGCATATGTGATTGCGGTCTCAGTTTGTGAGTTAAAACAATATTTTCACCATTCACTATCTGGATCGCAGTGCGTGCATGGTTGTTTTCATGCACTAAGATCCTGGCAACAATGTTGGGATGGATCATCCAGGATCCGGAGTTTATTTATTGGATCCACGGGCACGTCTGCGAGTCACGCTCGGCTTATGTGACGATTACAAATGCAGAGCACAGTTCAGTTTAATTAAGCTTAACCGGCTTGCAGGCAATAGCTCAGGCGCCGTGAGGCTGACCACCGAGAGGGTGGCCACCAGGCGGGTGACCGCTAGCGGGTGACCACTAGCGGATGACCACTAGCGGGTGACCACCAGGAGGCTGACCACCAGACGGGTGACCACCAGACGGGTGACCACCAGACGGGTGACCACCAGACGGGTGACCACCAGACGGGTGACCACCAGGAGGCTGACCACCAGGCGGGTGACCACCAGGCGGGTGACCACCAGACGGGTGACCACCAAGCGGATGACCGCTAGCGGATGACCACTAGCGGGTGACCACTAGGCGGGTGACCACCAGGCGGGTGACCACCAGGCGGGTGACCACCAGGCGGGTGACCACCGAGCAGGTTACCACTAGTGGGTGGGGTGGTGGGACGTCAGTCACGTCCTCAGTGGCACCTGCGCTTCTCCGCCGGGCCTCAGGTCAGGACCGCGGGGCCAAGGACGCTCAGGTCAGGACGCTCACGACCCGCCACAGACCAGCACCGTATTGACCCTGTTCCCACACGCGGCCACAGCAGCGCGTGATCACCTCCAGTGCCGCCCGTCCAGTCAGCGGTGGTTTACCGCCGGGGCTCAGAGCATGCCATGCACGGTAATTGAATGGACTACGGAGACAATCCGATGCCAGGGTGGAGTGAGGTCAAGATGACAATACGGTGTCTGGGTGGAGTGAGGTCAAGATGACAATCCGGTGTCTGGGTGGTGTGAGGTCAAGATGACAATACGGTGTCTGGGTGGTGTGAGGTCAAGATGACAAGCCGGTGTCTGGGTGGTGTGCGGTCAAGATGACAATACGGTGTCTGGGTGGTGTGAGGTCAAGATGACAATCCGGTGTCTGGTTGGTGTGAGGTCAAGATGACAATCGAGTGCAAGGATGGTGTGAGGTCACGATAGCGTGTGGCTTGGGCTCAGGCTGAGCACTTGCATACAGGGGGTGGGGGCGCGGCGTGCAGGGGGTGGGGGCGCGGCATACAGGGGGTGGGGGCGCGGCATACAGGGGGTGGGGGCGCGGCGTGCAGCAGCAATGCGCACTGAAATAACTTGAAAACGTCGCACGTGAAGCTCCGCCTTGAGTGCTTGTGGAAGTTCGTGCCGTATTCGGCGGGTTTCGCCAGGCGTTCGTCGGATTTGCTGTGTTAATATTTGAGTGCCGCTGTAGGGAGCGATGGCCGTGGCGAACGGTGCCAGTTTGTGCGACACTGAAAGGCTGTACAGCCTGGGCGTTGTGCACGATTTTGTCCCACCATGAGTAGTCGGGAATCGGGATCGACGAGGTGCCGTAGCCACAATTGAAGATGTTCGTTTCCGCCAACGTTATACCGTCAAGGCGAAATTATGGCCTAAGTGACTGGACATCATCGGGGTGTCGGGCAACGAGCCGGCGAACTCGGCAGCGAAGCGACGGGCAACGAGCCGGCGAACTCGGCAGCGAAGCGACGGGCAACGAGCCGGCGAACTCGGCAGCGAAGCGACGGGCAACGAGTCGGCGAACTCGGCAGCGAAGCGACGGCAACGAGCCGGCGAACTCGGCAGCGAAGCGACGGCAACGAGCCGGCGAACTCGGCAGCGAAGCGACGGGCAACGAGTCGGCGAACTCGGCAGCGAAGCGACGGGCAACGAGCCGGCGAACTCGGCAGCGAAGCGACGGGCAACGAGCCGGCGAACTCGGCAGCGAAGCGACGGCAACGAGCCGGCGAACTCTGCAGCGAAGCGACGGCAACGAGCCGGCGAACTCGGCAGCGAAGCGACGGGCAACGAGCCGGCGAACTCGGCAGCGAAGCGACGGCAACGAGCCGGCGAACTCTGCAGCGAAGCGACGGCAACGAGCCGGCGAACTCTGCAGCGAAGTGGGCTTCATAGCATCTCCGCCCACGCATATGTCCAATGCCTGCTAGGGACCACTTCTCCAGGATTACAAATTATATACTTACTCAGTGGCAAAGGACATGGGATAGAGAAAGCAGCAAAAAGCTACATGCAATCAAGCGCCACATCTCGGACCTTCGTGGTAATGCCTGCGTAGGTCCAGACAAGAGGAGGTCATACTTTGCAGGATGCTCACCGGGCTACCTACGCTACCCACCGCTATCTCATGTGTGGGGAGGAGAGACCGTGGTGCCCCCGCTGTCCAGAAACCCAGACTGTGCGTCACCTACTACTCTCATCCCAGTATTTTTCACCAGAGCGCAGATTGTTTTATGGAAGAAACGCGGACCGTTTGACATATGAAGACATTCTGGGAAAGAACTGAAAACTTGTACATTCTGAAAACTTGTTCCGTTACTTGTCAGCGATTGGATTTGAAACCACTTACATAGCCAGGGTAATAGTTCTCACCAACCGTGAAGCACTAAAATAAAAGTTATGGTCGCGAATGATCAAGTCTGGTCGAAGGGCCGTAAAGCCCAAATAACTAACTAACCGACTGGATAGCTCCTCCGCAGCTCCATACCTTTCTCCTGTCCACATCCCCTCATACTATAGCTTAAGAAACTTTGACAAATTACATCAGGCTGTCTAAAGACAATCCTAAAATCCTGGACCGTGCAAAGCCTGAACAAGCTTTGAGACTGCTGTCATACTTTACCAGCTCCGATTATTTATTGCGACGACTCACAGACGATGTTGCCGGCAGAATCGATGAAGGTGACGTGGTGCAGTTTATAGCGGCCGTTCGCACGGGCCAGAAATATACGCACATGACTTTGGACACTGCAGCCTTATTGGGTCAGTCCGCCCCTTCCATTCCGGTCTTACCCTTGTGACTTACCTTACCCTTGTCTTACCCTTGTGGAGATGGGGCAAAGCCGCAGCTGCCCTCGCGTTCAATACCTATTCCTGTTAAGTGGCCAGGACCATGAGTTAAGTGACCAGGGACCTGGCTGCACGCGTCACAGAGCGTACCACCGGACGTCGGGGCGCCCGCCGGACCACTGGACGTCCCAGCGTCTGCCGGGCCACCGGACGTCGCGGCGTCTGCCCGACCATCGGACGTCGGGGCGTCCGCATGACCACTGGACGTCCCAGCGTCCACCTGACCACCGGACGTCGGAGCGCCCGCCGGACCACTGGACGTCCCAGCGTCTGCCGGGCCACCGGACGTCGCGGCGTCTGCCCGACCATCGGACGTCGGGGCGTCCGCCTCACCACCGGACGTCGGGGCGTCCGCATGACTACCGGACGTCGGGGCGTCCGCATGACCACCGGACGTCGGGGCGTCCGCATGACTACCGGACGTCGGGGCGTCCGCATGACTACCGGACGTCGGGGCGTCCGCATGACCACCGGACGTCGGGGCGTCCGCATGACCACCGGACGTCGGGGCGTCCGCATGACTACCGGACGTCGGGGCGTCCGCATGACTACCGGACGTCGGGGCGTCCGCATGACTACCGGACGTCGGGGCGTCCGCATGACTACCGGACGTCGGGGCGTCCGCATGACCACCGGACGTCGGGGCGTCCGCCTCACCACCGGACGTCGGGGCGTCCGCATGACTACCGGACGTCGGGGCGTCCGCATGACTACCGGACGTCGGGGCGTCCGCATGACCACCGGACGTCGGGGCGTCCGCCTCACCACCGGACGTCGGGGCGTCCGCATGACCACCGGACGTCGGGGCGTCTGCCCGGGCCGATGCTGCGAAGTATTTGGCAGCGCTTTCCCTGCTCTATATCCAGCTGGCGGCGGGCCGCCGCAGATGAGTCAGTGTCCGGACGTCGGCCGTGAGCTCGGTCCATGTGGCCGGCCCAGCTGCCACTGGCCCGGCCCATATCGATCAGCCTCCCGAGACCCGGCCAATCAGTCAGCCGGCCAGACTAGACCCCGCGGCGCCTCGAGGCGGAACGGTATGACCCGTGGCGCCTCGAGGCGGAACGGGGTGACCCTTGGCGCCCCGAGGCGGAACGGGGTTACCCCTGGCGCCCCGAGGCGGAACTGGGTGACCCCTGGCGCCCCGAAGCGGGACGGGGTAGCCCCTGCCCCGGCCTTATGGCCGACCGGGTAGCCCGTGGCCCTCCGAGGCTGGTCAGGGTGGCCTCTGGCGCTTCGAGTCAGAACTGTGTGAACACTAATGCCTCGAGGCCGGCCGGTGATCGCTGGTACCCCGAGGCGAGACTGAGTGACCTCTAATCTCCAGGCTGACCAGTATGACTCCTAATGCCCGGAGGTCGGCCAGGGCAGCTCCTTGCGCTCCGAGGCTGGTCGGGGTATCCCCTGGTACCCGAGGCCGAACGGGGTGACCTCTGGTGCCCTGAGGCCGGACAGGGTGACCCCTGATGCCCCGAGCCCCCTGGCGCTCTGAGACTCGACAGACCCTGGTACTCCGAGGCCGGGCGGGGTAGGTCATGACGCCGCGGGACTGGATAGACGTAGGGAACATGTTCCATCTATTCAGAACCAAATATTTGTAATTCCTGCAGACAATTATTATCAATTCACCAGTTGGATATTTTGTTTTGTCCGTAGGTCTCCCGAGGTCGGAAATATTTGTAGAGCGGAAATATTCGTACGCGGAAATATTTGTACCTCCCCATCCACCAGGCTGCACGGTCCCGTACAAACTCTAAATGTTTTCCAGCATCCAGTGCTCAGTATTCCCCCAGGGCAATGCTTATCTCCAGGGATCGTCGGTGTGCTGAGCCGTGGAACGAGTTTGTTTTTCAGATGAGAAGCACAAGCGACGCTCAGACCACATCTGTTGATGGCATGCGCACAATCTCACCCGAGCTTCTGTGGCAATTTGCACCTCTGCACACCCGTCAAATTAGCACACGAGACGATCGATGAGTTGTGATTACTGGGAGACGGTGGCATCATGTTTACGCACAGCGCACCAGCTGATGGTGTGACGTCAGAAGGCGTGCAGTCATACTTAAGCTGTGCTTGTCATGTTTGGCCGAAGTGCCGCTCTGAGATGGTCTTCTCATTGTGCTGTTCTGAGATTGTCTACCTGAGCTCATTGCGTCGCTCTGAGATGGCCCACCTGAGCTCATTGTGTCGCTCTGAGATGGTCCACCTGAGCTCATTGTGCCGATCTGAGATGGTCTCCCTGAGCTCATTATTTATTACTTTGGTACGGGCGCTGGCAGATGATGTTATTGTTTGATGTTCCAGGAGAAATGGAAATAGCGGTGATCGGAACATCAGCAACTCTGTAACAATATGGCGCAGTAGGCTCATGTCGCCGTCTTTTGACGGTGACAGAGTCCGGTACCGACCTTTGACGATGACAAAGAATCCGGTACCGACTTTTGACTGTTACGGAGTCCGGTACCGACTTTTGACGGTGACAGAGAATCCGGTACCGACTTTTGACGGTGACAGAGAATCCGGTACCGACTTTTGACGGTGACAGAGTCCGGTACCGACTTTTGACGGTGACAGAGAGCCCGGTACCGACTTTTGACGGTGGCAGAGAGTCCGGTACCGACTTTTGACGGTGACAGAGAGCCCGGTACCGACTTTTGACGGTGACAGAGAATCCGGTACCGACTTTTGACGGTGACAGAGAGCCCGGTACCGACCTTTGACGGTGGCAGAGAGTCCGGTATATCTATAGAGTGCGTCGTCTACGGTTTGCTTGATGGCAACTTATATGTAAACACGCCACTTAGTCTGTGATTACAGGCTCAACTACGATACTATGTAGGACATCGATATGAGTGGTTGGGAAACCTGGCTATTTCTGCAGCTATCGGAGGGGACCGGCGAATCATTTGACAAGCTCGCGGCAATTAGAACAACGGTGACGTCACGTGTCGTCAGGCGCTGTGGCGCACAGTTTCCGAGTGTTGCAGCAGGCATTTTGGCACTCAGACTCTGAAATGGCTGTTTAATTGGATAGTGGCTTACATAGTTGGCAAGGAAATTTTTGAACTGCCATTCCATCTCCTCATAAAAGTAGATAATGTTTCGAGGGTATCGCGAAATATATTTGTGATGGTATAGGTTGGGAGTGTTCATGTCCAATCAGCACCATCCACTGGAGATAAAAGATGGGATTCGGTGACTGCGTACAGACTATGTGTAGCAAGAGGCACTTTTCGATTGAGTGTCATGCGACTACGTAAGTGTTATGTATATGGAAAGCGTCCATTTCTTACGCGTCTTAATGTCACTTTGGCTGTTGCTTGTTTGGTATGGTGATGCAAATTCATAACAATGAACATGAACTTTCAACGGTACATTGGGCTCTAAAATGCATGTCAACGTTCGCAGGCTGACTTTTCGAAAGAAGGTGACAAGCCGAAGGCATTGACATAATTTTGCTCCAGATTTGACAACGAAGAACGTGAGACTTCAAGGGGGGGGGGGGGCACACTTTCCCCGTTTGCCCCTCCCCTGGCCTCTAGTGAGCCGGCGAGAACTAAAAACATGTGTTGAGCCGCAGTCGACTCCTGACACTTCAGCACGTGACAAACAAGGCTCCTGTCCCGCCCACGCACTGTGATTCAACTGCCCGGCGGTGGACTGGTTCGACCTTGCTGTTGGCGGTGAATAAGCGTCGACAGCGAATCAGTGTTGTACACAGTGCATCAGTGTCGACAGCGAATCAGTGTTGTATGCAGTGAATCAGTGTGGACAGCGAATCAGTGTTGTACACAGTGCATCAGTGTCGACAGCGAATCAGTGTTGTATGCAGTGAATCAGTGTGGACAGCGAATCAGTGTTGTACACAGTGCATCAGTGTCGACAGCGAATCAGTGTTGTACACAGTGAATCAGTGTCGACAGCGAATCAGTGTTCTCACCAACGAATCAGTGTTGTACACAGTGAATCAGTGTCGACAGCGAATCAGTGTTCTCAACAACGAATCAGTGTTGTACACAGTGAATCAGTGTCGACAGCGAATCAGTATCGCACCGGTCCGCGACAGTCGGGGTACACTCAGATGTGTGCTGCGACAGTCGGGGGCAGCCACCACCAGCACGGTCTGGGTTCTCTTCTCCCAACGGGAAGTTCTTGTTGCCTGTTGACGGAGTTTGCACCGGTGCTGCTCAGTCCCACGCTGGCGACCGTCTGGCATGTTCGTTGAAATACGTTATTTCGCGCGTGGTGTTTAATGTGGAGAGCGTGTGACCTCGTTTGGGGTTTAATGTGAAAAGCATGTGACCTCGCATGGTAGATAACGTGGGGAGCATGTGACCTCGCATGGTGTTTTATGTGGGGGGTGGGGTGGGGGGCATGTGACCTCGTATGGTAGTTCATGTGGAGGGCATGGGACCTCGTATGGAGTTTCAGGTGGGGAGCATGTGACCCCGCATGGTGTTTTATGGGGGGGTGGAGGGCATGTGACCTCGTATGGTAGTTCATGTGGAGGGCATGGGACCTCGTATGGAGTTTCAGGTGGGGAGCATGTGACCCCGCATGGTGTTTTATGTGGGGGTGGGGGTGGAGGGCATGTGACCTCGTATGGTAGTTCATGTGGGGGGGGGGGGTCTTTTTTGGGGGTTTGGGGGGGGAGCATGTGACCCCCATGGTGTCTTATGTGGGGGGTGGGGTGGAGGGCATGTGACCTCGATGTTGTAGTTCATGTGGGACCTCGTATGGAGTTTCAGGTGGGGAGCATGTGACCCCGTATGGTGTTTTATGTGGGGGTGGGGGTGGAGGGCATGTGACCTCGTATAGTAGTTCATGTGGGACCTCGTATGGAGTTTCAGGGGGGGAGCATGTGACCCCGCATGGTGTTTTATGTGGGGGTGGGGGTGGAGGGCATGTGACCTCGCATGGTGTTTTATGGGGGGTGGGGGTGGAGGGCATGTGACCTCGTATAGTAGTTCATGTGGGACCTCGTATGGAGTTTCAGGGGGGGAGCATGTGACCCCGTATGGTGTTTTATGTGGGGGTGGGGGTGGAGGGCATGTGACCTCGTATAGTAGTTCATGTGGGACCTCGTATGGAGTTTCAGGTGGGGAGCATGTGACCCTCATTGTGTTTTTTTTGGGGGGTGGGGGCATGTGACCTCGTATGGTAGTTCATGTGGAGGGCATGGGACCTCGTATGGAGTTTCAGGTGGGGAGCATGTGACCTCGCATGGTGTTTTATTTAGGGGTGGAGGTGGGGGGCATGTGACCTCGTATGGTAGTTCATGGGAGGGCATGGGCCTTTGAGTTTCAGGTGGGGAGCATGTGACCCCGCATGGTGTTTATATGTGGGGGGGGGGGGCATGTGACCTCGTATGGTAGTTCATGTGGAGGGCATGGGACCTCGTATGGAGTTTCAGGTGGGGAGCATGTGACCCCGTATGGTCATTCATGTTGGGGGCATGTGACTTTGTATTGTGTTTAATATGGGGAGTATGTGACCTCGTATAGTGTTTAATGTGGAGAGCATATGACCTCGTGTGTTGATTCATACTGGGGGCATGTGACCTCGTATGGTGTTTAATGTGGGGAGCATGTGACCTCGCATGGTGTTCAATGTGGGGAGCACGTTACCTCGCTACTAGTGCGCCCGTAATTATATGGTGCACTCCCAATTGTAGTCAGCTATGGTGTTTCTTGGAAAGAATTGGCGGAACAAATATCAACGTCCACCGGCGTTCGGCGGCGGCGTGCTTGTCCAGGCGTCCATATCATTTTGGTTCGGTGCGAGCGTTCTTCAAACGGCCGTCGAGTCGTTTGGCGCGCCTTTGTTCGGCGCCACTGTGCAATCTCACTCGTAGCCACAGGGAAAACAGTGCCGCTGCACAGTCGGCGCGTTTCCTGCGCGACGTCCAATCTTGCAGCGTTTGTGCACTTTCGGTATTGTCATAACCACCATTTGTTGAATTTCCCTCCTTATGGTCACTGGTGTTCACTAGCTGAATTCGGAGGGGAGCACCAAACACCTTTTAATGAAAGAAACATATGTCGCTCAATAGATCAAAGTACAACAGGCCTTCTTCATTGATGGGAACGCCTTTTCATTTGGTTCTGCCAGTGCAACGCTGATTATATTAAAACTGAGCATTCAGAGGACGTCACCGCATGAAGCCAATGCGGTTTAATGACTTGTTGACCACACCAATGCTTCCACGAAGCCTCCACCTATGCGTATAATGATCTTTGATGTTGCATGGGGGCGTGGGTGACCGAATGGTTAAGGTGTTGAGCTCTGGATACCAAATTCCCGGGTTCAACACTCGCACCACTCGGGACATTTACCAATCCCGCGGCCCACCGGCGAAACAGTGTGGGCGGCGCCATTAGCCATGATCGTGCATAAAGTGCGTCGTGAACCACCCAATAAACAATTGCTGTTGCATGACATTTTGCAAGGAGCTGATCACCGTGCTGTGTGCTGTTGCGGTTACGCACAAAAGCCAAGGGCAAGTACGCAGCGTTTTCTCGTTACCAGCTCTGTTACTTGGGTTAGTGACATTTTAGTTAGTTACTTGGGTTTCAGAATGCTTCGACCAGTTCGATGGCCATTAGCGCTCATGTGTCGGTGACGTGGTAGTGGTGCCAATGTCTTCAGGGACTGGAACCCCAGCGGCTTGGAACGGCTGGTTGCTGTTTGTTTATTATTGATTCCGCATCCACAACAGGCGACAGGTAGTATGCACGGACGGAGCTGAAGTGCTAGCACGTGCTGCGGGAGCACTACACCAGAATGACGGAACACCACCTGGCTTTTATACGTTTAACATTGGCGCCTATGGGGATGTGTGGGAAAACACCACATTGAAACCACAATGGCATGCAAAAGTGTCGCCTGAATTTTTACAAGACTGGAAATCTTCACCCGTCGTCAGGATTTTCTTATGGGTGTCCGACCTCCCAACATGTATAGCAATAGGTATGAGGAGGCTCTCAATAGGAAACAGGGAAACTAGTCAGGTCATGGGGGATGTAGTTGATAAAGAGAGAAGTCTTGCAAGCAAGGGAAGGAATGGTTTATCATGTTTTTATTTCAATGCCAGAAGTGTTAGGAACACAATTGGGGAACTGCATGCATATATGTTGTCTGAAGAGCTAGATTTGGTATGCATAACAGAGGCATAACAGAGGCAGAGGCTAACAGAGGCAGTTAATGAAAGCATTTTTGGAGACAACTTGCAAGAATTTGAATTGACAGGCTACTACAACATGCATGCTTATCAAAGGAAGGTAAGGATAGGATGAGGTATACTCTTGTATGTCAGACAAGTAATGAAATGTCATTCCATATAGGATAGTGTACATAATGAAGGAGTAGAATCCTTGTGGTTAGGTATCATTCTGAAGAATGGAACACAATTTAGGATTGGGGTATTCTATAGACCTCCAGACCAGAATGAAAACATGGACAGGTTGATGCAGGAATAGATAAGTAGGAGAGTGCAGGAGAGAACTGTTTTGTTGGGGGATTTCAACATAACAGGATTGGGAAGCAAAACTATAGGTCGAAACAAATCAGGAAGAAGTTTCATGGATTGTTTTGAGGAATTGTTTTTCTCAAATGATACATGAACCTACAAGGGAAAATGAAATATTCGATCTTGTGCTTACTAATGAGGAAAATTTTGTACAAAATGTGAACATAGGAGAGACCTTGGGTAATAGTGATCACAACATTATACGCTTCTTATTGTATGTTGGAAATGTAGGAACCAATAAGACATTGATTCCGAATTTTGCTAAAGGGAATTACAATGAGTCCAGGATCTTCCTGAATGAAATTCATTGGGAAGACTTATTGAAAGGCTAAGATGCTTATGAAATGTGGAGAATGATAAAATATAAACTATTTCAAGGTCAGGATAGGTTCATTCCTAATTGGCAACTTAGATTAACCAGGGTTAAGCACCCTTCATGGCTGACCAGGGAAGTAAAGCATTTACTGGAGTCAAAGAAACAGGCATTCAAGAAACTAAAATATGCTAACGCTGAGGTAAACCTCAAATCATATAAGATAGCTAGAAATAAAGTTAGGAGGTGTGTTAGGGCATCTAAAAGACTGGCTGAAATCAAATTAGCTCGGGAATGTTCAGCAGGTAATGCTAAGAGATTCTTTAGTTTCTACAAATTTCAGGCTAAAATGTGTAGTGTAGGACCACTGGAGGTAGATGGGGAATTAGTGGTTGATGATTGTGATATTGTGGAATCCCTAAGCAAGCAATTCTCATCAGTCTACTAAAGAGAATTCTGGTAGAATAGAAACAACTGAATCGTATGCCATGATAGGTTGGAGTATCTTACAATAACTACAGAAGCTGTAGAAATGCAGTTGCAGAATATAAAACCTAATAAAGCTTCTGGACCAGATGATATATATGCTAGGGTCTCAGTAGAGTGTGCTAAAGCTTTAGCAGTTCCTCTAGGTATAATTTTCAGGCGGTCTATGGGAAATTCTGAAGTGCCTGAAGTTTGGAGAAATGCAAATGTAGTACCAATTTTCAAAAAGGGAAGTATGAAATGTGTAGGGAACTACAGGCCAGTCAGTTTGACCTCAATAGTTTGCAAGGTACTAGAAAATCTGGTTAAACAGAATGTTCAGATTCATCTTGATAGGCACAATCTTTTAAGGGATACTCAACATGGATTTCGATCTCGAAGGTCTTGCTTAACTAACCTTTTGGAGTTCATGGAGTATGTTACTAAAGAAGTAGACAATCAAAGCAGGATGGATGTTGTGTACTTGGACTTTAGCAAAGCTTTTGATAAAGTTCCACATGGGAGGCTAATTCATCAACTACAGCAACATGGGATTGTTGGAAAAGTTATAGGTTGGATTGAAGCATGGTTGAGGGGAAGGAAACAAAGGGTAATGTTAAATGGATGTAAATCTGATTGGAAGGATGTTCTGAGTGGAGTACCACAGGGCTCTGTTCTAGGGCCACTTTTCTTTATTATCTTTGTCAATAACATTGAGGTAGTGCTGAGGAATAGAGTGTTCAAATTTGCTGATGACATCAAGCTGGTAGGAGTGGCAAACAGTTGTGATCAGTCTAGAAATATTCAACTAGACTTGGAGGACCTAAAAAAGTGGGCTGATCAGTGGCAGATGTCTTTCAACTATGACAAGTGTAAGGTTATGCATCTGGGGTCTAGAGGTGAGACTTTCAGATATACAATGGGAGGGAGGGAACTGGGTGTTATTGAAGAGGAAAGGGACTTAGGTGTGTTGGTTTCAAAAGACCTTAAAGCAGAATAACAATGTAGCTCAGCTAGGAACAGGGCACTCAGAATGCTGGGACTCATTAATTGAAATGCGATATATAAAAGCAAGCAAGTCATGAAAAAAACTGTACTTAGCATACGTGCGACCCCACTTGGAATATTCTGTACAAGCTTGGAACCCCTACCTAGAAAAAGATGTAGGCAAGTTAGAAAGAGTGCAGCGCAAAGCAACTAGACTCATCAGTGGAATAGGTAACTTATAATATGGGGAAAGGCTTGTGGCATTAGATATGTACTCACTCAAGCATAGGAGATTAATGGGGGACATGATTGAAATGTACCAAATTGTTAAAGGACTAGATCAGGTCAATTTAAATAGCGCTCTTCAGTTTAGAGTATCACATAGGGGTCATCAATTCAGGTTAGACAAGTTGAGGTGTAGGACACTTAAGCGACAACAGGTCTTCAGTCAAAGGGTTGTTGATCAGTGGAATGGGCTGCTTGCTGATGTTGTGGGGAGTTCCTCATTGAATGTACTTAAAAGTAGGGTGGACAAATTTTTTAGACAGGAAAATCTTGTTTTTGAGTTCTAATTTGTGATGGATGGGGTGAGATTTATGTTAAGTAAGTGTGCACGGCACAGACGCCTTTAAGCAGGCATGGATGCAGTTGGAAAATTATTGATAAGGCATTCAATCCGCATGTGCTAAGATCAGGGGAGATCAGGGGAGTAGGGCTGGATAGCTAGCGTAGATAGGCATTGATAGGTGTGTGGGATATTGGAGGACTGGTTTCTTCAGGATGTGGGATGGTTGGGGAGGGTCCTTTTACCAGGCTTATAGTATCTTCCATTTACAGACTTAACTGGATGGGCCCTTGGGTCTCTTATTAAGTCTAAACGCTTTATAACTTTATATAGGGTGTACCTAGCAGTGGATTCAGCACCTTCCTTCGGGATGTGATACTGATGAGATTGTCTATGGTAGCACAATGGGTATGATGGGAGGAGTTTTTAATTGTTGAGTGTGTTATGCAATAGCAAGTGAGTCTCTTATTAAGTCTAAACGCTTTATAACTTTATATAGGGTGCACCTAGCAGTGGATTCAGCACCTTCCTTCGGGATGTGATACTGATGTGATTGTCTATGGTAGCACAATGGGTATGATGGGAGGAGTTTGTAAGTGTTGAGTGTGTTATGCAATAGCAAGTTAATGGTGCTAGATAGGCTGGGATATATAGCTTCCTAGGAACTTGAGATAAGGGATTGATTCGGGTGAGAGTATGTACATTTCTAGTGCCTTTTCTAGATAGGCTTAACCCAGATGGGCCCCTGTGGCTCTTATTAGGCCTGAACACTTTATGACTTTATGACTTTATGTAATGAAACAGGGATATGGCTCTGCGCGCGAAGTGTGCGGAAAATTTATGGTTTTGGGTGGCGAAAATCCCAAAGCTTCTTTTGTTCCTTTGATCCAGTGTATGTTGATTGCTAAGAGGAGGAGGCGGGTCCCCGCCTCACCCCCCCCCCCCCCGTGGCTGCGCCTCTGGTTGTGGTATATGTGGGCCGTTTTTGTGAAGTTCGAACGCGTTCGGGAACTATGGAGTTGTTCGCGTATACTTGGGCTTGGTTAAACCGGACTGCACCCTTCCATGACTGAATGTCCATGGTTGAACACCATGGACGCCGCAGACAGTTGTGTGCTGTTGACAGCTGTCTCTGGAAGCCGATATCCGTCATTAGTGCAGCACGCTTCCCAGTCTTGAAAGCCAAGAAACGACCTCCGCAGCCTGCATGGATGGGCGTGACGATGCGCGTGGCGGTGGGCGTGGCGATGGGCGAATTTGCATGAGCTGTGCCGACAGGTGTGGCCTGCGGAGCGAATGGATGACGTCACCAGTTTTCACCGGGTGGTCGTAGCTATGCAGCCAAGTCACCGTGGTGAGTGACGTCGCCGCGTTTCTCGGGGTGGACGTGAGTACGCCCACTCATGGCGAATGCTGAGAGCGTGGTGTGCCCGCCACTTACTGTGCTGACGAGCTCGCGAGTGATGAGTCCCGTCTGGCCCCTTCCTGCTGACAAACTCTGGCAGTGGAATGCACATTAGACCAACGCTGCTTTCCGTGCATGAAGACCGCTGCAGCATCGCCTGGCGTCTCGGACATAATCGTTATAGCACTGTCCAGCGTCTCGGACATAATCGTTATAGCACCGCCCAGTGTCTCGGATAAAATCGTTATAACACCGCCTAGCGTCTTGAACATAATCGTTAAAGCACCACCCAGTGCCTCAGTCATAATCATTATAGCACCGCTCAGCACCCCGGATACAATCGTTATAGCACCGCTCAGCACCCCGGATACAATCGTTATAGCACCGCTCAGCACCCCGGATACAATCGTTATAGCACCGCCCAGCGCCTCGAACATAATGCACTTTGAGTATGCCCTGCCAGAATATGAAGATGTCAATTTAACATCTTACATATACGAGAATGTAAGATGTGAATGTCAGACACGATTTACAACGTAAACTTGGGAGGGTGTGAGGCATTCATTCATGGATATAGCAACTTGCAGGTAGATGGGGGGGGGGAGGGGGAGTAACTGTGACAGCTTTGAACAGCATGGCTAACCCCCGCCCATGCATGGCAAGCGCCCACATTTTCCAGTGCAGGGATAGAGACAGGAACCCAGTGTTCCGACAACTGCGGCGTTTCCAAACTGGAAGTGCCATGGGCATGAAACCAAAAGAGCGTCCTGTATCGGACCGCGTCTTCTGATTGCCTGGACTCTAATACTTTCGAGTTGCTGGCTAACCTTCCAAGTCGATTGGAATGTTCTTTTTGAAGTAGGAATCAATCGTTTTCCCGGTTAATGATTTCCTGTGGGAAGAGGACAGTGACACGCTTGAGATATTCGTCGTAATGTTCCCCTTTAATCTTGCGATGCTCACTGTTTGGGATTTGTGTCGTTTCGACCCAAAGATGAAGTGTCGGGTGGGGTCTAGTGCTGACCTCGCCTTGACAACATCGAAACTTCGCAGGCAAATGGCGCCTGGGAACACAGTTTGTCCGTATCTCGGGCCACAAATGGACGCCAAACTCAGCATCAGCGCCTCCGCGTCGGCCTCAACTACAGAGTGATTCATAGGCGGAGAAAGTTTGTCGCAGCTGCATCGATGACCCTGAATAACCTTTGCAAAGGTCAATGACTCATGCAGAAAGGCCAGCTGAGTGGTCCATCGCCCTGCCGTATCAGTCACTGGCCATTTGGAGAGTGGTAATAGTTGGCGAAAAGTTGCGATTTCGGTGACGCAACCGCCTGATATGCTCCCCACCTGTGACGTCATAGCTCAGGGACCTGTTTTGACGTCTTCAATTTTTTAAACCATAATAACGGCGCATGATGAGCCGTCACTCGTGCAAGCCTACCGCGAGCTGCACGTGCCGTTTTCTTCGTTGTCGCAAAAACCCTCAGGATGTTTGCATCAACACTCATGTAGCTCCATGTGGGCGCTTTATCCGGGCTACCAACGCCTGAGAAGCCCGTCAATGCCCAGAACTGCTGCAGCGAAACATGGGTTTAAATGCCTTAAATGGACGGTCCTTGCCCCCACGCACCCACTTGAATTCGAAAAAGCGCGCATTAACACGCACACTGGAGAGGAGGCGAAATTTGTGAACCCCTCCGGTTTTTCATCAATAACTTCCGATCTTACAGGTCGATATCCGCCATTTTGGTGTATCTGTTGAGAAATGTTTGACTCCTCGCTTAAAACAAGAAAACAAATTTGGCGGAAAGGTTTTGGAGTTGGAAGCCGTCAAAGTCAAAACATTTCGTAGCGCCAGACCACAAAAATCGGCCCTGATGCGCTTCGCGTATATCGGCAGGAGGGAATTGTTCTTGACAATACTAGCGACTTGTTTGATGTATATTGTTATGTTATGTTTTTTTCCTGATTATGCTAGGTCACCGAGGTCATGACAGGTCAATGGAACCAAACTTGGTCAACTGGAAGGTTGTCATAAACGCAAATGACTATCATGCGAATCATGTCTTTTTGCATGTCCCTACACATCCTGAAAACTACTGTTTTTGTCATTGTGAAACTGAGCGTTTCCATGCTTAATTCATGTACTTCAGCACCTTTTTCGTGAAGCCGATTGCGCCGGGCCGTCCGCCGGGCCGTCCGCCGGGCCGTCCGCCGGGCCGTCCGCCAGTCCGGCGTGTGACCCGGCTCCGGTAACTGGAACCGGTAACTGACCCGATAAAGTGTCGACATATAGGCGACCTGAGGTCAAATGCCGGATATACCATCTGTATTGCAGCATTAGTCATGTCCAAAACGTCATTGATGCCAATTTTGGAGCATTTAAACACAATCGCAGCGATCCATGCGCTCCAGTGCGCGTAATTTTCAGAGGGCCTCCAGGGCGCGTGTTAAGCCCTGGCGTTATCCTCACACTTGGTGTCGCTTGCCGGCTTTAGGCGATTGTGTCTTGTGTGTATTTTTCTAGCTCGATCAATTTGCCAGCGTTTTTTTGCAAACCCCATTCCCCTACACCTCTCACCCCCAGCACCAAGCCGGCGCCCACCCAGCCAGATAAATAGGGCACCATCTGGCGGGCTAAATTGTTGTCTGCTCTCATGTCCTGTCCGTTGTCATTGCTGCCACATTTTGGACGCGAATGATCGAGTCTGGCCGAAATGCCCTAAAGCCCAAATAACCAAGAGTCACTGACACTGACCCTGGACGCCCGGCCCGCCGCTCTTCCCATGTCCAGAATGGTTTCCGAACTCTGGGTCCACGCTGGCAATTTCAACACGGGCGGCTGCGGACGCAGCAGGGAGGAGGCAGACCAATCACGGGCCGCTCCATCATGCGCCGGCCTCGCGGCGGGTTCAAGGTCGCCGAGCGGCCTCGGGCCTTTTGATGCAGCGCTGGCCAGTTTCGCGTGGGCCCGCTCCCGGTCGGTGGCGTGCTACCGCTGAGTGGCAGCCGGAGCGGACCGCCACGGATCCTCGTGTCACAGGTTTGGTGACACTCTCTCCATCAGACACGAGCGCGTCCCCCAGGCGGCCCTGGCGCCGGCTGGCACGGCTCCGGCCCGAGTTCTGAACGCCAGACAGCTTCCAACAGAACTTCCCCCTCGTTTGACACGGTAATGTCATGGGTCCGAAGACGTGAGCGCGCACGGAAGCCGTGTGGGCGGACGTTTGGTCGAGCCGGACGTCCGTCCTGCGGCACGTCCGGCCACGTCCTGCCGCACGTGAGGCCCAGTCGCCCGTCCGTCTGCTGGCGAAGGCCACAGTCCGCGCGGTGGCCATCCATGCATACCTGAGAAAACTGCTGGTCAATTATCAATTTATATCTGTTTCCATATTCTGAACTGCTCAAACCGTACCGAAAATCATCGCTCTTCACATGGCTGAAAATCAGCAGACCTGTTACCATTTGTGTTGTTATCAGGGTACGAAAGCTTGTATTCAAGCACTGCAGTCACAGCATCGTGTCCGCTCCGAACAATGCCTCGATTTCATGTTCCAAGCGGCGAGAGTCTTATTTCATGTACAATTGGCGCCACAAAGAGATTGACAGTTAGGCTGGGCGTCCTAGCATCTGAATATCCTGTATAGGTATAGGTGTGGTCGGAAACAGTATACATATGCAGGATATTTAAGTGCCCGAACGCTCAGCCTGGCTGCCAAGCTATTTGTGACGCCACTGTACCATGCGCTAAAATAAACACAGTATCTCGTGACACACATAGGCTTCGAAAGACACGCAACATGCTCGTGGAATTCGAGACGACACTCCATGTGAAGCATCGGAGTGTCACACAGTTTGGAAAACAAGCAGCACGCTTGTGGAAGTGGAGACGACACTGGATGCGAATCATTTGAGTGTCCGCAGTTTCGAAAACACGCGGTGACATGTGTCATTGTGGCATTCGCCAAAAATGATAGTTCCGTTGCGGCTATTTGGAACGGTAGTTTTGCAGCGTTACCACATCGTGAAATTTTGATGTTTATATTTAATGTATGTCGTATAGCTCACGCTTCGCATGCGGGTGGAATATAACCGCGCCGTTGGTTGCGCAGTAACACTGCAATAAGCCCAACTCTTGATACAATAAGCCCAACTGATGTCGCATGGTGCTGGCTATGACCAGACGCCGTGCAATGCAGAACAATAGGCCGGTCTTGGTGGCGTTCGAGGAATAGCTGGAACAGCGAATCATTCGAGGAGTAGCTCGAAGATGCACGGGTTTGGATGTACATGTGTGTGGTCTCCACGGTCTCCCTTCACATGTTGACTGACGAGGGCCGTGCCCCCATTCAGTTCGCGTTTGCCATTGCTTAGGCATTACTGGGGAGGCGGAGCTCGAATGGCTGTGTTTTCCTCCTTGGGGTCAATTACAGCCTCCTGCTCCCGCCTCTCGGAGCCGAAAACCATTAGACGAGGCACTGCCGGTATCGCTACCCACAGGGGAGACGTTTCCGGCTATCGCTCGGCCGTAAATACCTGTGTGGACTGACAAAGCTGGTTCCAATCGTGTAACGGTTGAGCCATATCGCAGTGCGTGTCAATTGACAGAATTAATTGCAACATCACCAGCTTCGTTTTTTGTGAAATTTGTTAAATTTAGCAAAATCTGAAACGTTTTATCAATACGCTTATGGGGGGTTCATGCGGTACTATGAATATCAAAATATTAGGAGCTGATGTACTTTGATGCACAACAGACCCTACTGTTGGTATATCCAATTTAGCAGCCTAATATGCTTTGCAGACTGATTTTACTTTGCAGACTGACTGACTGAATGAGTGAAACCTGCAAGTTTCAAAACATGTATTATCGGCAACCGAGCTACATGACAGAACTTACAACCATGGCCCTTGACACAAAGAAGCACGACACCTAGTATTTTAATTTAACGTGGCATAGCTTAACCTAACTAATATGACAACCCATTCATCAGTAATTTTGCTTAGCCTAGCCCAGTGGCAGGCCAGAGGGAGCACGGCCAGCCAAGGCACCGGACCCTAATCCCCTCTGGTCGTAAAATAGCACCCATCCAGGAAGGCTCGACCACATTCCCTTCCAGTATTGCAGCTGAACAACGACGCTCTCTTCAGCAGGGGAAGGGGTGCGGCGCACTCTGGCATATTGATACTCCGAAGAGGTCCGTTTATCACCTCGTCATCATACTAGCACTGGCGATCGAGGGGAAAGGACACCGGAAGCACCACTACACAGGAGCAGCTCTGATCTGATCGAACAGATCGAGAGGCAGGGACACCGGAAGCCCCACTGCGGAGGAGCAGCTCTGGTCTGAGCCGACCCACGCTGTGACGTCAGACACCGGAGGCCCCACTGCAGAGGAGCAGCTCCGGTCTGGGCCGACCCACGCTGTGACGTCAGACACCGGAGGGTCTCAGTTGGCCTGAGAACGTGGCGCGAGCACCGGCCTCGAACCTCCGAACTGACTTCTTCGGCCGTAGCTACCAAATGCGTGTTGCATTGAACTCTAGCATCATACCAAATGAGTTGGAGCGTTTGTGCAATGCAAAGCAGCTCCTTCGGGAGTTGTTTTCGCTTGCGTTATTGACGTAATCTCCATTAAGCCGTTGTAGTCATGTCAGCTGTCTTTTCCAGTTGATGGCGAGTAATTCGCCGGTGGTAATGCGGATATTTTGCACCGCTACTGTGCGATATGTCGTTCGGTGGTGTAGTATCGTACAGTGGTGTAATGTCGTACGGTGGTATAATATCGTACGGTGTTGTAATATCGTACGGTGGTGTAATGTCGTACGGTGGTATAATATCGTACAGTGGTGTAATGTCGTACGGTGGTGTAGTATCGTACGGTGGTGTAATGTCGTACGGTGGTGTAATGTCGTACGGTAATACGGTCGTGTTGTTCACGACCACTCCGGCCAACTAATGAAATGAAATGACTCCGGCCTGTGCCCCGACACATTATTTATGATTTGCCGACCCTTTGCTGGTACCGACCCGCCGAAGCAGCCAATGGCTAAAGGCCAAGTCCAGGCCAAAACGCCGCTTCGCCAATGCGTCTCTCTGGCGTGAAGCGAGTCGTGCAATTCATCCGAACGGCTTTTCGGCTCACTGACGATCCCCGGTCATTTGTTGGGGGTGGGGGGGGGGCACTCACTGGCGATCCCCCTGTCGACCAGACAGGGGGGGCGTGCCACCATCGGCTTCTTCTCCCCCGCCGAGGTCACGGTCGGCGTGCTCCTGCGGTGCGCGCTGCGGTCGACGTCGGGACAAATCCAATTACGCGTGTTCGCTTGTCGCACTCTGGCTGGCTGCGGTGTGTCTGTGACGGCCGGCGGAGGAGCGACTCTGGCTGGCTGCGGTGTGTCTGTGACGGCCGGCGGAGGAGCGACTCTGGCTGGCTGCGGTGTGTCTGTGACGGCCGGCGGAGGAGCGACTCTGGCTGGCTGCGGTGTGTCTGTGACGGCCGGCGGAGGAGCGACTCTGGCTGGCTGCGGTGTGTCTGTGACGGCCGGCGGAGGAGCGACTCTGGCTGGCTGCGGTGTGTCTGTGACGGCCGGCGGAGGAGCGACTCTGGCTGGCTGCGGTGTGTCTGTGACGGCCGGCGGAGGAGCGACTCTGGCTGGCTGCGGTGTGTCTGTGACGGCCGGCGGAGGAGCGACTCTGGCTGGCTGCGGTGTGTCTGTGACGGCCGGCGGAGGAGCGACTCTGGCTGGCTGCGGTGTGTCTGTGACGGCCGGCGGAGGAGCGACTCTGGCTGGCTGCGGTGTGTCTGTGACGGCCGGCGGAGGAGCGACTCTGGCTGGCTGCGGTGTGTCTGTGACGGCCGGCGGAGGAGCGACTCTGGCTGGCTGCGGTGTGTCTGTGACGGCCGGCGGAGGAGCGACTCTGGCTGGCTGCGGTGTGTCTGTGACGGCCGGCGGAGGAGCGACTCTGGCTGGCTGCGTGTGTCTGTGACGGCCGGCGGAGGAGCGACTCTGGCTGGCTGCGGTGTGTCTGTGACGGCCGGCGGAGGAGCGACTCTGGCTGGCTGCGGTGTGTCTGTGACGGCCGGCGGAGGAGCGACTCTGGCTGGCTGCGGTGTGTCTGTGACGGCCGGCGGAGGAGCGACTCTGGCTGGCTGCGGTGTGTCTGTGACGGCCGGCGGAGGAGCGACTCTGGCTGGCTGCGGTGTGTCTGTGACGGCCGGCGGAGGAGCGACTCTGGCTGGCTGCGGTGTGTCTGTGACGGCCGGCGGAGGAGCGACTCTGGCTGGCTGCGGTGTGTCTGTGACGGCCGGCGGAGGAGCGACTCTGGCTGGCTGCGGTGTGTCTGTGACGGCCGGCGGAGGAGCGACTCTGGCTGGCTGCGGTGTGTCTGTGACGGCCGGCGGAGGAGCGACTCTGGCTGGCTGCGGTGTGTCTGTGACGGCCGGCGGAGGAGCGACTCTGGCTGGCTGCGTGTGTCTGTGACGGCCGGCGGAGGAGCGACTCTGGCTGGCTGCGGTGTGTCTGTGACGGCCGGCGGAGGAGCGACTCTGGCTGGCTGCGGTGTGTCTGTGACGGCCGGCGGAGGAGCGACTCTGGCTGGCTGCGGTGTGTCTGTGACGGCCGGCGGAGGAGCGACTCTGGCTGGCTGCGGTGTGTCTGTGACGGCCGGCGGAGGAGCGACTCTGGCTGGCTGCGGTGTGTCTGTGACGGCCGGCGGAGGAGCGACTCTGGCTGGCTGCGGTGTGTCTGTGACGGCCGGCGGAGGAGCGACTCTGGCTGGCTGCGGTGTGTCTGTGACGGCCGGCGGAGGAGCGACTCTGGCTGGCTGCGGTGTGTCTGTGACGGCCGGCGGAGGAGCGACTCTGGCTGGCTGCGGTGTGTCTGTGACGGCCGGCGGAGGAGCGACTCTGGCTGGCTGCGGTGTGTCTGTGACGGCCGGCGGAGGAGCGACTCTGCCTGGCTGCGGTGTGTCTGTGACGGCCGGCGGAGGAGCGACTCTGGCTGCCTGCGGTGTGTCTGTGACGGCCGGCGGAGGAGCGACTCTGGCTGGCTGCGGTGTGTCTGTGACGGCCGGCGGAGGAGCGACTCTGGCTGGCTGCGGTGTGTCTGTGACGGCCGGCGGAGGAGCTCGAGCCGCCTCACACTGACGCAGGAGGGGGGTGGGGAGGGTGTTTGTGCGACACCAGGACGGTCCACGTGAGGCCACCTACCAGTCGGCTAACGCAGCCGGGCGAGACGCATGGGTAGCGGGCATGCCACATTGGCCGAGGGAGGTCGGCTATCGTCACGGAACCTGCGCCGGCTGACCACCGCTTCAGCCGCCTAAATGCCGCGCATGGCTGGCTTCCGCTGGGAGTATTTATACATCAGGTCGATCTGGCTAGTCACGAGGCAATCATCCACTTTAGCAGTCAGCCGCTCCAGCAGCCAGCCGCTCCAGCAGCCAGCCGCTCCAGCAGCCAGCCGCTCCAGCAGCCAGCCGCTCTAACAGTCAGCCGCTGCAACAACTAGCCGCTCCAGCAGCCAGCCGCTCCAACAGTCAGCCGCTCCAACAATTAGCCGCTCCAACAATTAGCCACTCTAACTGTCAGCCGCTCCAAAAACTAGTCGCTCTAACAATCAGCCACTTGTATAACAACCAGCCGCTCTAACAGTCAGCCGCTCCAACAACTAGTCGCTCTAACAATCAGCCACTATAACAGCGGGCCGTTGCCAACAGCCAGCTGCTATACTGTAGAACATTACAGATTGTCATCGAATGCGTGCAACCAGTATGTCAGCTTTATTTGTTCCAATCCCCCGGCGGCCGGAACTGCGATTCTGTAAATTGCCGCGTCCATGCATAATTTCGCTCCAGCCAGTCGGAAGACTGCTGCGGTGAGCTAGTAGCCGCACAAGGTGCCGCTCCAGGAAGGCTAGATTGGGCCCCCATCCCGTTGAACGGATTTATTTTCTTAACCAAAGGTGCCCCGTTCGGACGAAGGGCTGCCAGTGTATAGTTGGTTCAACATACTTGAGTGCACCCTCGCCCGTAATGAACGATTTTTTCCGCCGAAGTCACCCGAGAAAATGGCGACCCCTCCAAAGACGAGTGCCCCCAATGAAAATGTATGGATCCGCCTCTGGGCGACCTGAGCACCCTGTCCGTGACGGCACATCCGTGCCAACACTCAGCAGCACGTGCGGTCGGCTGTCTGCAGGTTCTCAGTGTCAGCTGAGATCAGTGTCGGTATCCACCGGTGTCGTCTGGTGACTATTTGACGTGCTGTCGGCTCCGTCTTGTCTCCACGGGTGTCGTCTGGTGGCCGTTTGGCTCGCCGTCGGCACGTGTCGGTATCCACGGGTGTCGTCTGGGGCCGTTTGGCTCGCTGTCGGCACGTGTCGGTCTCCACGGGTGTCGTCTGGGTCGTTTGGCTCGCTGTCGGCGCCGTCTTATCTGTCGGGTCTCCACGGGTGTCGTCTCGGGCCGTTTGGCTCGCTGTCGGCACGTGTCGGTATCCACGGGCGTCGTCTGGGGCTGTTTGGCTCGCTGTCGACTCCGTCTCATCCGTCGGATCTCCACGGGTGTCGTCTGATGGCCGTTTGGCTCGCTGTCGGCACGTGTCGGTCTCCACGGGTGTCGTCTGGGGCCGTTTGGCTCGCTGTCGGCGCCGTCTTATCTGTCGGGTCTCCACGGGTGTCGTCTGGTGGCCGTTTGCTAGCTGTCGGCACGTGTCGGTCTCCACGGGTGTTGTCAGGTGGCCGTTTGGCTCGCCGTCGGCACGTGTCGGTCTCCACGGGTGTTGTCTGATGGCCGTTTGGCTCGCCGTCAGCACGTGTCGGTCTCCACGGGTGTCATCTGGTGGCCGTTTGGCTCGCCGTCGACGCCCGTCGGCGCGCGTCGCCCCGCCCCGCCCATCGCCCATATCGTGCCATACCGACGCAAACACACTCCCGCAATGCCACTGGAGACTATTGATCTGAGCTGTTGTGTGCATGCGGGGAGAGGTGGGTGGGGGGGGGGGCGCTCGTTCCGTCCACACGACAGGAGCCGGCGCAGTGCACACACGCAATGTGCCCACCATCTCACGCCGGACAGGCTGCTCTGCGTCGGCAGACTGCTCTGCGTCAGCCAGCAGCTGGTGCCTGCAATTCAGTGTGTAGCCAAGGTGGTACGGCCCTTCGTGCATTTCTGAGTTGTTTGGTACGGCGTTTGATACTGCGTTGGTCGCGGAGCTTCGTCTGCGTCGACCTTTACGTCGATCCTCCGTGCACAACAGCGCCTGCTGAGTGGGGCCACCCCTGTGTCGGTTCTAGTCACCTGTCCGCGGACTTCGCCCATTCACCGAACACCGCCACTGTTCATGGCATCCAGGGGAGGGGAGGGGACACTCGGCTGTGCCAACCCGGCGGGCCACCCCGTCTCGCACCTGCCGCACGCGGGGAGAGACCGGCCGGCCAGCCGGCCGGGCTCTCCCGGGCACATTGTCTGCACGCGCGAGACGGTGTCCAGGTGTTGGGGAGGCTGTGTCCAGGTGCTGGGAGACGGCGTCCAGGTGTTGGGGAGGCTGTGTCCAGGTGCTGGGAGACGGCGTCCAGGTGTTGGGGAGGCTGTGTCCAGGTGCTGGGGAGACGGCGTCCAGGTGTTGGGGAGGCTGTGTCCAGGTGCTGGGAGACGGCGTCCAGGTGTTGGGGAGGCTGTGTCCAGGTGCTGGGGAGACGGCGTCCAGGTGTTGGGGAGGCTGTGTCCAGGTGCTGGGAGACGGTGTCCAGGTGTTGGGGAGGCTGTGTCCAGGTGCTGGGGAGACGGCGTCCAGGTGTTGGGGAGGCTGTGTCCAGGTGCTGGGAGACGGCGTCCAGGTGTTGGGGAGGCTGTGTCCAGGTGCTGGGAGACGGCGTCCAGGTCTGGGGAGAGGCGTCCAGGTGTTGGGAGGCTGTGTCCAGGTGCTGGGGAGACGGCGTCCAGGTGTTGGGGAGGCTGTGTCCAGGTGCTGGGAGACGGCGCCCAGGTGTTGGGGAGGCTGTGTCCAGGTGCTGGGGAGACGGCGTCCAGGTGTTGGGAGGCGTGTGCCAGGTGCTGGGAGACGGCGCCAGGTTGGGGAGGCTGTGTCCAGGTGCTGGGAGACGGCGTCCAGGTGTTGGGGAGGCTGTGTCCAGGTGCTGGGAGACGGCGCCCAGGTGGTGGGGAGGCTGTGTCCAGGTGCTGGGAGACGGCGTCCAGGTGTTGGGGAGGCTGTGTCCAGGTGCTGGGGAGACGGCGTCCAGGTGTTGGGGAGGCTGTGTCCAGGTGCTGGGGAGACGGCGTCCAGGTGTTGGGGAGGCTGTGTCCAGGTGCTGGGAGACGGCGTCCAGGTGTTGGAGAGGCTGTGTCCAGGTGCTGGGAGACGGCGTCCAGGTGTTGGGGAGGCTGTGTCCAGGTGCTGGGGAGACGGCGTCCAGGTGTTGGGGAGGCTGTGTCCAGGTGCTGGGAGACGGCGTCCAGGTGTTGGGGAGGCTGTGTCCAGGTGCTGGGGAGACGGCGTCCAGGTGTTGGGGAGGCTGTGTCCAGGTGCTGGGAGACGGCGTCCAGGTGTTGGGGAGGCTGTGTCCAGGTGCTGGGAGACGGCGTCCAGGTGTTGGGGAGGCTGTGTCCAGGTGCTGGGAGACGGCGCCCAGGTGTTGGGAGGCTGTGTCCAGGTGCTGGGAGACGGCGTCCAGGTGTTGGGGAGGCTGTGTCCAGGTGCTGGGAGACGGCGTCCAGGTGTTGGGGAGGCTGTGTCCAGGTGGTGGGAAACGGCGTCCAGGTGTTGGAGAGGCTGTGTCCAGGTGCTGGGAGACGGCGTCCAGGTGTTGGGGAGGCTGTGTCCAGGTGCTGGGAAACGGTGTCCAGGTGTTGGGGAGGCTGTGTCCAGGTGCTGGGAGACGGCGTCCAGGTGTTGGGGAGGCTGTGTCCAGGTGCTGGGAGACGGTGTCCAGGTGTTGGGGAGGCTGTGTCCAGGTGCTGGGAGACGGCGTCCAGGTGTTGGGGAGGCTGTGTCCAGGTGCTGGGAGACGGTGTCCAGGTGTTGGGGAGGCTGTGTCCAGGTGCTGGGAAACGGTGTCCAGGTGTTGGGGAGGCTGTGGGGACGAGACCCGCGCACCAGACTCGTGGTGCCAGCGTTGCCCGCCGGGCGACATGACTAGTCCGTCTCTGTACTCCCTCCAGGCGCGTGGATACGCGCGTGTCTGGGGCGCCGAGCTAGACTCCCTGACGCGAGCTGTGTTGACGAAGTGAGTGTCGCAGACTTCCTGCCGGACGTACTGACGTACTGCCGGGCGATGTTCTGAACACGCCCGGCAGGGGCGATGTTCTGCAGACGATATCACGTGCAACCCCTCTCCGTCAGTGTCGACACTCTGGTCTGTTGTGTTGAACGTCTGCGGCGATGACGGTTCGGCACTACCTGGCGGCGGTCCGGCACCTACACCTTCGCCATGGCGCTCAGCACGCTTCGACATCGTCGCCCGCAGTCGTTGCGGCTCCGTGGTTGTCCGCCGTCGGCGGCTGGGGACCCCCGGCGCGGGGCCTGAGGAGCGGGAGCCGGCTCCCTCTGACGGTAGCTGAAAGGGCGGCTGCGTGACGTCCTCTCGTCGTGCTGGGATCGGCGACGTCTTTGGGCCGTGTCCACCGTGACCTACGTGGGCCTCGGGATCGCCAAGGATTTCCCTGGTGGTGTCTGGATGTGTGCTCGTTCGGCCGGCCGCTCCGTTCGTGCTGGGTGTTCGGTCGCAGGGTGCTCGGTGGAGATTCGGCTCCAGAAGACGCGTCAGTTTGGACCGTCCGAGTGGCGGCACCTGCTTGTCACGGACACCTCCACCTGTCTGTCACGGACACCCCCCATCTGCCCTGTCACGGACACCTCCACCTGTCTGCCCCGTCCGTGCCCTGACGCTGTTCTGCTTGGAGCTCTCGGGAGACGGGGCCGGGACCGCACTGTCCGGTCTCCTGAGAGCTCCCGCCGTTCACCCTTCAGTGGTGTGAGCTTGCGTTCGCCGGTGGCTGAAACGTACCTACTGCACTTCTTCCTTCTCATATCCGGTCATCTGACCAACTTATTCGCTCCACGTGCCATTTCATAGAGCAAGTGACTGATGCCCGGAAGGGAAGTGTTACAAACTAAAGTGGCATAAAGTGCTAAGGTTGAATAAGAGCCTTCGGAGCCTATAAATGAAGGACGCTATGTGACAAGGAAAAGGAGACTAAAGCCCTGTAAGAACATTTATGCAAATTATGTTGTTTAAGGTATATATATATATATATATATATATATATATATATATATATATATATATATATATATATATGTATTCCAGGTCAAATGCGCATATAGTAGATGTACGAAAGTGCAAAAATACGTATGGCAAATATACGTATGGCGAATGTACGCAAGCAAATGTACACAAATGCAAATATACGTAAGCGCAAATTTACGTAAGCGAAAAAGTAGGTATGCGCCACTGTAAGTAAGTGCAAATGTACGCATTCGCAAATGAACGTAAGTGCAAATGTACGAAAGCGCAAAAGTACGTAAGCACGAGCGTACGTAAGCGCAAAAGTACGCAGGCACAAGTGTAGGTAAGCGAAAATGTACGTTCGCGCAAGTGTACGTGAGCGCAAAAGTATGTTAGCGTAAAAGTATATAGACGCAAAAGTATCAATGCAAATTTACGTAACCCAGGTGCAAGTGTACGTATCGCAGATGTACGTAAGCAAATGTGCGCAACAAAATGTACGTGTTTCAAACATTTGCGCTTACGTACATTTGCGCTTACGTACATTTGTGCATACGTACATTTGCGCATACGTACTTACGTTTTGCGCAAATGCACTTACGTACATTTTCGCATACGTGCATTTGCGCTAAGTATTTTTGCGCTTACGTGGATTTGCGCTTACGTACATTTGCCATGTTTGCCTGTGCGTTTACGTACAATTACCATACGTGCATCTGCGCTTATATATATTTGCTTGCGTGCATTTGCGTACGTACATCTGGCATTCGTATATTTGCTTTGCGTACATTTGTCCGGTTCCATATACATATGCATATTATATATCCCACACGCGCCCATCGGTGAAATGTCCCAGCGGTGTGGACGCGGGGGGTTGCCATGGTGACCCAGATATGCGTGATGACGTCACGGCGGGTGGGATGGCGCTGCAGGGGCCGCGCTGCTGGCGTCTGCTCCGGTTCCCATCCAGAATGTGTTGAACAGCCGTCAGTCGTGCGGCTGCTACTGCCCCGTCACGGTGGAGTCACGTCCCACACGTGACGCGCGGTACACGGTGACCGCGACTCTGGTCGTGACGCACCAGGCCGTGACGGAGTGTGACGGTGGCCGCCCTGGTATATACGCAGTCGCCGGCACGTGATGCCTATCGCAGGCGCCACCCAGTCGCTACCCAAATGCCACCCAGACGCCATCCAGCCGCCACGCCGCCGGCCTTCAGTTGTCGATCCATCGCACCCAGAAAAAATATTCGCAAACCTTGCTCGTCGTGGAAGCGTATTTCGCGTAAGTCTGGATTTGACGGTTTTAGTAGACCTGTCCGGATGCTTTATGCAGGTACGCGTGCAATTCCAAGTGGTCAGAGTTCCGATGTGACGTCTCAGAAGTGTTTTATTTGTCCGACGATAATGTGTTATGGCGCTGTTCGCACAGAGCATGCCTGTCATCGGCATTAGATACCTATCTATTTCGCCCGGGGCGAGAGACGTGTCAATTATGACGTCACGGACGGCCTCGACGTGCGCCACAATTGCTGGTGGTCGGGTGCCCCGTTCACGTGTCTGTGTTGTGAATATTTCACATGTGAATGACGTGCAGCTGTGCTGACACAGGCAAGCTCACATAATCGCTGCCGTACCCCGTGATCGTCCACCCCGCGCTGGCGTACCCCGTGGTCGTCCACCCCACGCCGCCGTACACTGGCCCATGATTCTCCACCCCACGTTTCCGTACCCCCCCTCCCTCCCTGATCGTCCACCCCACGCTACCGTACCACCATAATCCTCCATCCCATGCTGCCGTACCCCACGATCCTTCACCCCACGCTGCCGTGCCCACTGATTATCTACCCCACGCATAGTGAGGCATGACATCGTCAACTGTAGCGCCACCACCAGTCCCCCTCCCCTACCCGTGTTATCTACCCCACGCATGGTGAGGCATGACATCGTCAACTGTAGCGCCACCACCAGTCCCCCTCCCCTACCCGTGTTATCTACCCCACGCATGGTGAGGCATGACATCGTCAACTGTAGCGCCACCACCAGTCCCCCTCCCCTACCCGTGTTATCTACCCCACGCATGGTGAGGCATGACATCGTCAACTGTAGCGCCACCACCAGTCCCCCCTCCCCTACCCGTGTTATCTACCCCACGCATGGTGAGGCATGACATCGTCAACTGTAGCGCCACCACCAGTCCCCTCCCCTACCCGTGTTATCTACTCCACGCATGGTGAGGGATGACATCGTCAACTGTAGCGCCACCACCAGTCCCCCTCCCCTACCCGTGTTATCTACCCCACGCATGGTGAGGCATGACATCGTCAACTGTAGCGCCACCACCAGTCCCCCTCCCCTACCCGTGTTATCTACCCCACGCATGGTGAGGCATGACATCGTCAACTGTAGCGCCACCACCAGTCCCCTCCCCTACCCGTGTTATCTACCCCACGCATGGTGAGGCATGACATCGTCAACTGTAGCGCCACCACCAGTCCCCCTCCCCTACCCGTGTTATCTACCCCACGCATGGTGAGGCATGACATCGTCAACTGTAGCGCCACCACCAGTCCCCCTCCCCTACCCGTGTTATCTACCCCACGCATGGTGAGGCATGACATCGTCAACTGTAGCGCCACCACCAGTCCCCCTCCCCTACCCGTGTTATCTACCCCACGCATGGTGAGGCATGACATCGTCAACTGTAGCGCCACCACCAGTCCCCCTCCCCTACCCGTGTTATCTACCCCACGCATGGTGAGGCATGACATCGTCAACTGTAGCGCCACCACCAGTCCCCCTCCCCTACCCGTGTTATCTACCCCACGCATGGTGAGGCATGACATCGTCAACTGTAGCGCCACCACCAGTCCCCCCCCCTACCCGTGTTATCTACCCCACGCATGGTGAGGCATGACATCGTCAACTGTAGCGCCACCACCAGTCCCCCTCCCCTACCCGTGTTATCTACCCCACGCATGGTGAGGCATGACATCGTCAACTGTAGCGCCACCACCAGTCCCCCTCCCCTACCCGTGTTATCTACCCCACGCATGGTGAGGCATGACATCGTCAACTGTAGCGCCACCACCAGTCCCCCTCCCCTACCCGTGTTATCTACCCCACGCATGGTGAGGCATGACATCGTCAACTGTAGCGCCACCACCAGTCCCCCTCCCCTACCCGTGTTATCTACCCCACGCATGGTGAGGCATGACATCGTCAACTGTAGCGCCACCACCAGTCCCCCTCCCCTACCCGTGTTATCTACCCCACGCATGGTGAGGCATGACATCGTCAACTGTAGCGCCACCACCAGTCCCCCTCCCCTACCCGTGTTATCTACCCCACGCATGGTGAGGCATGACATCGTCAACTGTAGCGCCACCACCAGTCCCCTCCCCTACCCGTGTTATCTACCCCACGCATGGTGAGGCATGACATCGTCAACTGTAGCGCCACCACCAGTCCCCCTCCCCTACCCGTGTTATCTACCCCACGCATGGTGAGGCATGACATCGTCAACTGTAGCGCCACCACCAGTCCCCCTCCCCTACCCGTGTTATCTACCCCACGCATGGTGAGGCATGACATCGTCAACTGTAGCGCCACCACCAGTCCCCCTCCCCTACCCGTGTTATCTACCCCACGCATGGTGAGGCATGACATCGTCAACTGTAGCGCCACCACCAGTCCCCCTCCCCTACCCGTGTTATCTACCCCACGCATGGTGAGGCATGACATCGTCAACTGTAGCGCCACCACCAGTCCCCCTCCCCTACCCGTGTTATCTACCCCACGCATGGTGAGGCATGACATCGTCAACTGTAGCGCCACCACCAGTCCCCCTCCCCTACCCGTGTTATCTACCCCACGCATGGTGAGGCATGACATCGTCAACTGTAGCGCCACCACCAGTCCCCCTCCCCTACCCGTGTTATCTACCCCACGCATGGTGAGGCATGACATCGTCAACTGTAGCGCCACCACCAGTCCCCCTCCCCTACCCGTGTTATCTACCCCACGCATGGTGAGGCATGACATCGTCAACTGTAGCGCCACCACCAGTCCCCCTCCCCTACCCGTGTTATCTACCCCACGCATGGTGAGGCATGACATCGTCAACTGTAGCGCCACCACCAGTCCCCCTCCCCTACCCGTGTTATCTACCCCACGCATGGTGAGGCATGACATCGTCAACTGTAGCGCCACCACCAGTCCCCTCCCCTACCCGTGTTATCTACCCCACGCATGGTGAGGGATGACATCGTCAACTGTAGCGCCACCACCAGTCCCCTCCCCTACCCGTGTTATCTACCCCACGCATGGTGAGGCATGACATCGTCAACTGTAGCGCCACCACCAGTCCCCCTCCCCTACCCGTGTTATCTACCCCACGCATGGTGAGGCATGACATCGTCAACTGTAGCGCCACCACCAGTCCCCCTCCCCTACCCGTGTTATCTACCCCACGCATGGTGAGGCATGACATCGTCAACTGTAGCGCCACCACCAGTCCCCCTCCCCTACCCGTGTTATCTACCCCACGCATGGTGAGGCATGACATCGTCAACTGTAGCGCCACCACCAGTCCCCCTCCCCTACCCGTGTTATCTACCCCACGCATGGTGAGGCATGACATCGTCAACTGTAGCGCCACCACCAGTCCCCCCCCCTACCCGTGTTATCTACCCCACGCATGGTGAGGCATGACATCGTCAACTGTAGCGCCACCACCAGTCCCCCTCCCCTACCCGTGTTATCTACCCCACGCATGGTGAGGCATGACATCGTCAACTGTAGCGCCACCACCAGTCCCCCTCCCCTACCCGTGTTATCTACCCCACGCATGGTGAGGCATGACATCGTCAACTGTAGCGCCACCACCAGTCCCCCTCCCCTACCCGTGTTATCTACCCCACGCATGGTGAGGCATGACATCGTCAACTGTAGCGCCACCACCAGTCCCCCTCCCCTACCCGTGTTATCTACCCCACGCATGGTGAGGCATGACATCGTCAACTGTAGCGCCACCACCAGTCCCCCTCCCCTACCCGTGTTATCTACCCCACGCATGGTGAGGCATGACATCGTCAACTGTAGCGCCACCACCAGTCCCCCTCCCCCTACCCGTGTTATCTACCCCACGCATGGTGAGGCATGACATCGTCAACTGTAGCGCCACCACCAGTCCCCCTCCCCCTACCCGTGTTATCTACCCCACGCATGGTGAGGCATGACATCGTCAACTGTAGCGCCACCACCAGTCCCCCTCCCCTACCCGTGTTATCTACCCCACGCATGGTGAGGCATGACATCGTCAACTGTAGCGCCACCACCAGTCCCCCTCCCCTACCCGTGTTATCTACCCCACGCATGGTGAGGCATGACATCGTCAACTGTAGCGCCACCACCAGTCCCCCTCCCCTACCCGTGTTATCTACCCCACGCATGGTGAGGCATGACATCGTCAACTGTAGCGCCACCACCAGTCCCCTCCCCTACCCGTGTTATCTACCCCACGCATGGTGAGGCATGACATCGTCAACTGTAGCGCCACCACCAGTCCCCCTCCCCTACCCGTGTTATCTACCCCACGCATGGTGAGGCATGACATCGTCAACTGTAGCGCCACCACCAGTCCCCCTCCCCTACTCGTGTTATCTACCCCACGCATGGTGAGGCATGACATCGTCAACTGTAGCGCCACCACCAGTCCCCCTCCCCTACTCGTGTTATCTACCCCACGCATGGTGAGGGATGACATCGTCAACTGTAGCGCCACCACCAGTCCCCCTCCCCTACCCGTGTTATCTACCCCACGCATGGTGAGGCATGACATCGTCAACTGTAGCGCCACCACCAGTCCCCCTCCCCTACCCGTGTTATCTACCCCACGCATGGTGAGGCATGACATCGTCAACTGTAGCGCCACCACCAGTCCCCCTCCCCTACCCGTGTTATCTACCCCACGCATGGTGAGGCATGACATCGTCAACTGTAGCGCCACCACCAGTCCCCCTCCCCTACCCGTGTTATCTACCCCACGCATGGTGAGGGATGACATCGTCAACTGTAGCGCCACCACCAGTCCCCCTCCCCTACCCGTGTTATCTACCCCACGCATGGTGAGGCATGACATCGTCAACTGTAGCGCCACCACCAGTCCCCCTCCCCTACCCGTGTTATCTACCCCACGCATGGTGAGGCATGACATCGTCAACTGTAGCGCCACCACCAGTCCCCCTCCCCTACCCGTGTTATCTACCCCACGCATGGTGAGGCATGACATCGTCAACTGTAGCGCCACCACCAGTCCCCCTCCCCTACCCGTGTTCGGGTGGCAGATCCCGTCACAGCAGGTGACGGCATCTGAACGGCACGGTCACCGTCAGCCATGTGATAATTACCTCCCGCCATCGCCCTACCAATGCTGACGGTGGAGCTGAGGGGTGCATCGCGACCTTGCAGACCTCGTCTGCAGACCCCGTCTACAGACCCCGCCTGCAGACCCGCCTGCAGACCTCGCCTGCAGACCCCGCCTGCAGACCACGCCTGCAGACCCCGCCTACAGACCCCGCCTGCAGACCCGCCTGCAGACCCCGTCTACAGACCCCGCCTGCAGACCACGCCTGCAGACCCCGCCTACAGACCACGCCTGCAGACCCCGTCTACAGACCCCGCCTGCAGACCACGCCTGCAGACCCCGCCTACAGACCCCGCCTGCAGACCACGCCTGCAGACCACGCCTGCAGACCCCGCCTGCAGACCCCGCCTACAGACCCCGCCTGCAGACCCGCCTGCAGACCCCGCCTGCAGACCCCGCCTGCAGACCACGCCTGCAGACCCCGCCTACAGACCCCGCCTGCAGACCACGCCTGCAGACCACGCCTGCAGACCACGCCTACAGACCCCGCCTACGACCCCGCCTGCAGACCACGCCTGCAGACCCCGCCTACAGACCCGCCTGCAGACCACGCCTGCAGACCCCGCCTACAGACCCCGCCTACAGACCCCGCCTGCAGACCCCGCCTGCAGACCCCGCCTACAGACCCCGCCTGCAGACCACGCCTGCAGACCACGCCTGCAGACCCCGCCTACAGACCCCGCCTACAGACCCCGCCTACAGACCCCGCCTACAGACCCCGCCTGCAGACCACGCCTGCAGACCACGCCTGCAGACCCCGCCTACAGACCCCGCCTACAGACCCCGCCTGCAGACCTCGCCTGCAGACCCGCCTGCAGACCCCGCCTACAGACCCCGCCTACAGACCCCGCCTGCAGACCACGCCTGCAGACCCCGTCTACAGACCCCACCTGCAGACCCGCCTGCAGACCCCGTCTACAGACCCCGCCTGCAGACCACGCCTGCAGACCCCGCCTACAGACCCCGCCTGCAGACCCCGCCTACAGACCCCGCCTGCAGACCACGCCTGCAGACCCCGCCTACAGACCCCGCCTGCAGACCACGCCTACAGACCCCGCCTGCAGACCCAGTCTACAGACCCCGCCTGCAGACCACGCCAACAGACCCCGCCTACAGACCCCGCCTGCAGACCACGCCTGCAGACCCCGCCTGCAGACCCCGCCTGCAGATTGTGCCGCCCCGAGCCAGAGAAGCTGGGTTATTCGGGGCTCGTCTGCGAATGCCGGTCTGTTCTGTATCTGTCAGCCGTCGGAGCGCAAGCCGGCCGTCCATGGCCACTTCGATGTGGCAAACAGAGCCGCAGAACAGCTGGCGTTCGTTTGTGCTGGCGCCGAGGCCCTTAAACTGTCCAGTCCAGCGGAAGTTCACTTCAAATATCGACGGACTCGTAGTTGTGACGAAGGGGGCACGTGCGCAGGGGCTGACGGACTCGTAGTTGTGATGAAGGGGGCGTGTGCGCAGGGGCTGACGGACTCGTAGTCGTGATGAAGGGGGCATGTGCGCAGGGGCTGACGGACTCGTAGTTGTGATGAAGGGGGCGTGTGCGCAGGGGCTGACGGACTCGTAGTTGTGATGAAGGGGGCATGTGCGCAGGGGCTGACGGACTCGTAGTTGTGATGAAGGGGGCGTGTGCGCAGGGGCTGACGGACTCGTAGTTGTGACGAAGGGGGCATGTGCGCAGGGGCTGACGCAGGCGGCATTGTCATGGGGAGCACTCCTCGTCTGGAGGAGTGCCATTTCTCGTGGCGCCCCTGCGAAGTCCCTGGAGGGCTGCATTCGGCGGGAAAATTGGTCAGGGTACAGGTCACTTCGTGTCGCCACACATACACTTGATGATGGTTTGATGGAAGTCGGGGTGCAGGACATTTCTAATTGCTCGCTGTGCCAGTGTTGAGGAAAAGAGCACCTTGCGAGCATATCCACCCCGGCTGAAAGGGCCCGATGTGGTTGGATAAGTTGAAGAAGAAGAGAAAGAAGTTGGCAACTGGCGGCCATGCAGTAGTATTGGCGGTACGCAAAGCTTACTTCTTACGCATTCAATTTGATGTCGGCTATGGGGTGGTGCCCGCAGAATGTACGCAGCTGCTTATGAACATATAGCCACTTTTGTGAGAACCCTTCCAAACATTTGGGTTAGTTGGTTGTTCGGGCTTCAGGGCGCATCGACTTCATTGCCCATAACAATACCCTTGGGTTTTGAGGTCATTTGGCGTTCCTTAGTGTCCAGCTCTCGAATATCTTGCTGAATGAACTTTGTGTTCCCGGAGAAGGTAGTTTGGTGACATGACTCTTGACCATTGGCGGATCCGGCCGGCCAGTTTGGGGTGGATAGTGGGGGCAAGGTCGAGCTTTGGAAACAACACTTCACACATTTCAAACTCATTGGATTTCAGAGTGACAGTTTAGTTTCCAAATAGAACAGCTTTGTGAGCTTAACATGTGTGTAATTTTAAAATCGCCGAGGTCCAGTTTCCACTAAAATATGCCCGTTTGTAGGACCATGCACTCCCCCTCGCCTTATTGGATCCGCTAGTGGTAACGGCTAAGCGTCTGATGCAAGCACCCAACTAACAAGTGCCTTATCTGTGACAGATCGTGCCGGACCAGCACTGCACCCTTGCGGCACATCATCGCCACCGGGCGGCGACCATCTAAGTCTACAGCATGACGGCCAACAATGGCACCCTGTACAACTATGAGTGCTCTGCCGGCCTCCTGCTGCCCATCATCAACGAGTTCACGTGGCCCAAGGAGTTGCGCGCGTTCCTCTACATACTGGGCCTGCTCTACTGCTTCATGGGCATTAGCATCATCGCCGACATTTTCATGTGCTCGATCGAGAAGATCATCAGCAAGACGCGCAGCATCTACATGGCGACGGCGACCGAGAGTGCGCCGGAGGTGATCGAGGTGCGCATCTGGTCCGACACGGTCGCCAACCTCACGCTGATGGCGCTCGGCTCGTCGGCACCCGAGATCCTGCTCTCCTGCATCGAGATCGTCAAGAACAATTTCGAAGCGGGGGAATTGGGCCCCGGCACGATCGTCGGCTCGGCCGCCTTCAACCTGCTCTGCATCGTCGCCATCTGCATCGTGTCGGTGCCCAACGGCGAGGTGCGCTCGATTCGCTACATGAAGGTGTTCGCCGTCACCACCTTCTTCAGCTTCCTCGGTGAGTGCGGCGTGCCGTGGCCCGGTGTGCACAAATGGCGCGGTGGTGTGCCCTGCGAAGGTGGCAAGGTGTGGACGACCCCCAGAGGATTTGTCGCAGCAAATTGCACGTTGGTTGTTGCCAAATTAAGGTTCGTTGCAGCGAGGTGGCCTCAGTGATGTCGGTGGAGAGATAGATGGTGCTGTAGTAGTGAAGGTGTCGGTGGAGAGAAGGATGGTGTTGTGGTAGTGAAGATGTCGGTGGAGAGAAGGATGGCGTTGTCGTAGTGAAGGTGTCGGTGGAGAGAAGGATGGTGTTGTGGTAGTGAAGATGTCGGTGAAGAGAATGATGGTGTTGTGGTAGTGAAGATGCCGGTGCTCCGGGGCGGCCTCAGTGATGTCGGTGGAGAGAAGGTTGTGTTGTGGTAGTGAAGGTGTCGGTGGAAGGAACGATGGCGTTGTGGTAGTTAAGGTGTCGGTGAAGAGAAGGTTGGTGTTGTGGTAGTGAAGATGTCGGTGAAGATAAGGATGGTGTTGTGGTAGTGACGATGTCGGTGAAGAGAATGATGGTGTTGTGGTAGTGAAGATGCCGGTGCTCCGGGGCGGCCTCAGTGATGTCGGTGGAGAGAAGGTTGTGTTGTGGTAGTGAAGGTGTCAATGAAGACAAAGATGGTGTGGTGGCAGTGAAGGTTGTCGTTGCAGCTGTAGTGCTCATAATAGTTCATACTCGGGGTCGGAGTCGGGGGTTTTGATGGATCACTTACCTTGACGGGCCCGTTTCCTCGAATGGGCGTTACTTATTTCGATGATTTGTTTTCAAGGCGAATGGTGGGGGAGAGCTGAGGGTGCATTCGAGCGTTTGTAGGGGCGCCGTTTGTGCCCAAAGAGGCGTACTTTCTACTCAGAGGTACGCGCTGCACCCACCCAGATCAGCCCCTAATTATCCTAATCTCCATAGAATGTTACATGCTACCTGTTGCCCACACCCAGATCAGACCCTAATTATCCTATGTGTGGTATATGTCCATTGCATGATTACCGTTACAGGAGAGCTATTCGCACCATCTGCTGTCGCCATTGATCTATTTAACCTAGCCCGAAGGTGACCACTGAGCCCAGTGTGTCCGAGGTGTGTTCACTGGTGTGGCAGGAGTGTGACTTGTCTCGTGTCGGCAGCTCAGCCCGAAGGTGACCACTGAGCCCAGTGTGTCCGAGGTGTGTGTTCACTGGTGTGGCAGGAGTGTGACTTGTCTCTCGTCCCGGCAGCTCAGCCTGGAGGTGACCACTGAGCCCAGTGTGTCCGAGGCGTGTGTTCACTGGTGTGGCAGGAGTGTGACTTGTCTCTCGTCCCGGCAGCTCAGCCTGGAGGTGACTACTGAGCCCAGTGTGTCCGAGGTGTGTGTTCACTGGTGTGGCAGGAGTGTGACTTGTCTCTCGTGTCGGCAGCTCAGCCCGAAGGTGACCACTGAGCCCAGTGTGTCCGAGGTGTGTGTTCACTGGTGTGGCAGGAGTGTGACTTGTCTCGTGTCGGCAGCTCAGCCCGAAGGTGACCACTGAGCCCAGTGTGTCCGAGGTGTGTGTTCACTGGTGTGGCAGGAGTGTGACTTGTCTCGTGTCGGCAGCTCAGCCCGAAGGTGACCACTGAGCCCAGTGTGTCCGAGGTGTGTGTTCACTGGTGTGGCAGGAGTGTGACTTGTCTCGTGTCGGCAGCCTACCTGTGGCTGATGATCATCCTGGTGGGCATCTCGCCGGATCGGGTGGATATCTGGGAGGCGGCCGTCACGTTAGCCTTCTTCCCGCTGATGGTGGTGCTGGCCTGGGCGGCCGAGCGGAACTTCTTCGGCGTCGGCGGCACCGAGAAGCAGATCGAGCTGGGGCACTTCCAGCCAGGTGAGATACAGATGGGCAGATTATAGTGGAGTGAGATAGAGATCGGCAGGTTATAGTGGAGTTGGATAGATGATGGAGATCGTAGCAGGGTGGGCGATGGCGGTGGGGGCGTCCTATGGTGTGAGCTATGGATGGACAGACAAGAGCCTGGCGAAATGATGATGGGACTTTAAGCCAATGAGGAATGTATGGGGCTTTAGCCAAGTTTGTTGTGGCATGCTTGGTCCGATGAGGGCGAGGTGCTACATTTAGAGCCAAGCGAGTTCGTCATCCGACGCTCTAAGCCAAGTGAAGGAGGAATAGAAACGTCATGAACGTCACCAGTGAACACTCACCAGGCTCGCTCGTTCTCACCCGTGGAAACCGGATGAGGTAAGCATGGGTCAATTATCGCGAGATAGGGAGTGGGTTGAAGTGTTCTCCGAGTGTGGCAAATGGGAAAGCTCTACCAAAATAGGAAATAGACAGCCCTGTAAAAGCCGAGCGAGGTCGAGATGTTACGTGCACGTCGAGGCCAGTGTTGAGCATTATGAGCATTATATGAGCATTATACCCAGGCGATACAGGGACAGTGACAAATCCTAACCTTGTGGGATGAGAAAACGAAATTATAACGAAGAAGCAAATGAGTAGAATGCATTATTAATGTGAAATGGAGATAAATTGATACAGCTAAGTGAAACAGCTGGAGGAGTATAGCCTGTACTTGTCCTGCTTATCTCACGTAGCTGCACAGGCTGTATATTATGACTTGTGACAGATATGTGGTGGACACAGGTAGCTATACATGTAAGCACAAAGTGGGATTTTATTTTATCTTCATCGGTAGATCCGCGACGTGGTCTTCCTGTCAGATCCTCACACCCCGTCTACGGGGGGATACAAGGCCCCCTCTAAACTCCAAGCTAAGCGTCACATGGAAACGAAAGAGGTGTCATCGGAAAGCGCTCGACGAGTAGGGTCCGAAACCACCCCCGAAATTGTATCTCCCCAAAAAATGACGTCACTAAGGGAGTCTATGTCATCACGACTGACATGTTTTTGACTCTGGGGAGTTCATTTTGGGTGAGATTTTGAACACAAAAATTGTTTGGAATCAGAAAAGGAAGGCGAAATCGACCATGGCCCGAATTTTTTTTGCCCACCCATTAACCAACATTACTTTTTGACATTTTCAAAGTTTTCATTTTTCAATTGCTATTTTATACAATGGATAGAGCGGACCGCAAAACGTTCGAAGTCAACTTGTCCTCATAAAAAATGCTTACTTTAGCCACAATCTTCGATTTTAGCCCTAACGGGCAAATGTGCAAAACTAATGAGTCATCAAAAACGAAAAAAAAAAACAATATATATGGTGCGTTTCTTTCCATTCCTAAAGATAAAGAAAAGCTGAAAGTTTCATTCGAATATCTTTATCCGTTAAGGCGTGACGACTGTTTACACGTTTTCGGAGGTGACCTCACTTGACCTTCAATAACTCGTTGACTGTAGATGACGTGACTTCAAAATTTTCACACATGTCAAATTAAGGTGGGAAACGGTGTGCAAAACTTTTTTCCAAAGTTTTTTTCACTGTTCGCGTAAAAACTTAGGGGGATGGGGGAGGGGCGTAAAAAGACCAACCGAGACGTGGCGGGTTAACAAGCTACATCACATTTCTCAAGTATATCTTCAACTTCTCCACCTCCTCCCGTATGCCCACCATCTGCTTCATTCTGTTCTAATGCTAAGCATGGCCAAGTGGGAAAGTGCTGCTTGTTCCGTTCAGAACACAACGACCACTCATCACGTTGCGGCCGATGTGTACTTTTTCATGATATCTGCAGACATATGCCGATTGCCTGGTGTCTTTGACACAAACCATGACATTCAAAACATGGAACTTAGTTTGATAAAAGATTCGTCAACTTCAGCTGTTGACTTTCGAGTGGTCTCCTCATCAGTTATCACGGCATTACTCCCCACTCGAATTTTTCCGCATTGCACATTGCAATGGATTCTGCTATCCGAATAACTGCACGAGTCGTGGCTTCAGCGGTTGAAAATCACAACCCAGCAATTCACATTCCGCGGTCGTTCTCACGGTGACCTACTCGCCAAGTGGACATTAGCGGCAATGACTTGTGCTTCGCTGACTCAGAACTGCACACGCAGTGGCCGGCCGAACGTATGCCAGTATGCATGTCTGTGCATAGTGTTGCTGACAACTGCTTCATTTCATCCACGGTTGCATTTTCTTAATGGGGTCTCGGTTGGATGGCAAACACTGTCGACGTGGGGGGGGGGGGGTGGCGCACACGCCTACAGAGCTGCCAATTGCGGCGTGGGGGCACACACGCCCACAGAGCTGCCAACTGCGACCGCTCAGTGTGCGGAAAGGCAAACAGTTTGACTAATATGCGCTACATCTGCTGCAAAAGACGTGGGTCGGATATATTCTGGCTACCTGCGAAAGGTAATATGGCTGAAATGAGGAACAACGTTATCTCTTAGTAGGGTTTATAATCAACTTTCCAATAGGAGATAGAAACTGGAAATTGGAATTTGGTGGCGCCATTTACTTTTATCTAGGTTTACTGTTTGATATAGAGAGGCCAGTAACGTTTTCTCTCACTGTGGATGTTCAGCACATGTGCGTTATCGTCTTCGATATGGATATATTGATGCTGGTAAGGGTTACTGTGAGTTGTGAAGCATATTTTCCGCTAAATATTGGCCGGGGTGAGTATAGGGTACAGGATGGTTCCGCGGTATGTCTGAGACCCGAACATACTTCTTTGTGATGGACATTGTTCTTAATGACAATATGCCGTCTATGAGACTATTTAGCTTGCATGAATATTGAAACTCAGACCCAAAACGAAGCATAACAAACCGCCAATAAATTTATTCAGCTAATTACTATATTGCGGAAACTTATTGGTGCACTATATTGCGGAATAACAAACTAACTAAATAATCGATGGTGTCATATACGCCCAGTATCTTGGCAGATCAAACACATATGTACCACCATTGGGTACATACACGTCAACGACATGTACGCCAATGACACGGGGGTACAGATAGCTCATACTCTACATTTCTGTGTCGACTAATTGATACGAATCCTTCCATGTGCGTCTTGCTTATGTTTGTCTTCATCAATCTGTGATGCTCTTGAGGAACAGTGCAGTGTGCACGGTTTCCGGCCACACCCCGCCGTACCCTCCCTCTCCCTCCCTCTCCCGCGCGCCGTGTCTCACTACGCCAGCGGCCGGGTCCCGTCCGTCGATTTCTTTTGCGACCGCATGTGCGTCGGTGGGCGAAGCTATCATCAATTTAACCCCAGTACGGGGTCAATTTGTGTGCTGCCAGCATTGGCGCCGTCCCCTGGGAATGCTGTGCCGTGGCAAAGAGAGAGAGAGAGGGGAGGGAGAGAGGGAGGGCGGCCGCACCTGACGGCCTCACTCGCACCGGACAGGGTTGTGTGGGTGTCTTGTGCCACTGGTGGAGCAGCCTGCCACGGATACAAGGCTGCCTGTACAGGGCTGTCCAATACAGGGCCGCCCGATACAGTGATGTCCAATGCAGGGCTGTCCAATACAGGGCCTCCCAATACAGGGCCGCCCGGTACAGGGCCTCCCAATACAGGGCCGCCCGGTACAGGGCCTCCCAATACAGTGCCGCCCGGTACACGGTGCCTCACTGCCTCCGATTTCGGCTTATCCGCTGTCATTCGGCGTGAGCGAGAGAATGGCATGCTGTGAGTGAGAGAATGGCATGCTGAGCGATAGAATGGCATGCTGTGAAAGCTCTTCACCGACACTGCCCTTTCAGCGGACAAGTTCTCGCGCGACATCCAGTACTTCAAGGAGGGAAAGCTCAACAAGGAGGCGCTGGTCAGCTTCGTCAGGGAGGTCAAGAAGCTGAACCCCAAGATCAGCGACGAGGATGCTGCGGTGCTCGCCGCTCAGAAGTGAGTGTGGACGATGGGCACCGATGTGCTCGCTGCCTTTGACCCTCATTGCTGGGGACGAGTAGTCTAGGGGTAAGGTGTCCGTCTCACAATCGAAAGATTGTGGGTTCGAGTCTCACCTGCCGCTACTCTTCGCCAGCGACCAATCGGCGTGAGAGATAGGCGACGCTACATTACTCAACGGTCGACGTGTCGTAAAACCAATACCCACCAACGATAACCACCACCCCGATTGCTATGGGAAGTGTCGCTCGATAGTTAACTGTACGATACTGTGTGATAAGTGAATATTTCGTAGGCGTTATTCCCCACTTAGTGCTATATCCCTTCCTTTGCACGTCTAATGCCAATATAGATCTCGGAACACGGCGATGACAGTGCCGCCTGTATTGGTGGCACGTGCCGGCCGGTTCCGGCTGTCCTGCCCATCTGGCGACAGGTGTCTCGGCGCCGCTGACGCGCCGGTAGCCGGCGTGTCTGTCAGCGCCGGGTGTCAGATTTCCGATAGCGCGAGCCGCCGGCCGGAGCCGCGTCAGGACACGATTAGTTAATTGGCGCTCCGAACTGTGACGTCAGCGGCGAGCTCGTGGCCGAGTCGATCGGCGCGAGTACTTACTTGTGCGGAGCGGAGCGGCAGCTGGTGCGGTGTGGCGACAGTGCTGACGGCGGCTGGTGATGGCGGCGCAAGGGAATCGGCTCGACTGAGACTCGGAAAAGGGTTCGGAAAAAGTGGGCACAATCGCCTGCACATCGATGCCCAGCCGAGTGCTGGCGTCTTGTTTCAGCAATCTACTTGTGTGGGAGAAGGGAATCCAAGTTGTGTTGGGTGTCGTTTCTTCTTTGCTACCACTCTGTATCGGTGGTGTGTGTGTGTGTGTCTTTTCTGGCCACGTTAAGTCACGTGGCCGGAAAATGTTCACGGTTTATGCACCTGGTGCCAAAGCAGAAACTACTCTGTAGTTAAATTGTGACAGGAAAATCAGCCGAGCTGGAATGAAGTCCTGAAGGTCAGCTAGCTGTCCGTGTGTCAGGCAATTTCACGTTGAACTGGATTCGTCGTGCTATGTTTGAGCATTCTACCGTTTGGACAATTCAGACACTCAACGGCTAATATTTGTTCCTGCAGTGTTATGTGCTGATGTAACTTGACATACCTTTGGGGATGCACGTGCATCCGAACTGGTGAGCATGCATCCTCAGCTTTTTTGGTGCATCCACAATCTTTGCCGAAAAAAAATTAACATTGGTGTGGGGTAGTCGGATGAAAATCAGCAGGATTTAATTGAGAAAAAAAAATGTTGTAAAATGCGTTCAATATGGTTAGTAATGCTAATATCTGCCGTAGCTGGGAAATGTCAGTGTTCATGTACTTCACCACGCTCATCAGAAACGTGCTGTTGCAAGGTGCGTCTGCCACTGCCATCTGTATTCCCTTACACAAGATGAGTGTATACATGCGGTGGAGCCGAGTTTGCTGCGCTGAGCTGAGCTGAGATGAGATGAAATGAGCCGAGTTTAATCGGTGCGTCAGATTTGGCGGGGTTTGCATTTTCCCGGCTCGTGTAGAGTCCGACCAACGCCTGAACTTAGCCGGCTCACCGGTGACTGTGGACACGCAACGACCGGACTTTCGGTACAGCACGGCTTAGTCGTGATTCGGGCGCCGTTGAGGGTCACGTGCCGTGACAGTCAGAAATGCGCCAGACGATAACAACGGCACAGACGAATCCTCAGCTCATGCAGACTCGGAAACCCAGGCGCCGGGCAAAGGTAACATGGGAAAACTGCACGTGCGTGTCAAATTGTGTGGCACAGCCCTGCGTTTTTAGTGTTCGCGGGTCCCCGTACTCCATTGATATATTTTGCTGCATTAATTGTCGTAATATTTATGTCGTATCCAATACCGTGCACCGGTGACACGGAAAACCAACGTGCAAATATCATGCGGACAAAACCATTGATATCCAGAGTTGGGCCACCTCCATCTTACCTTGCTCTATATCCCCCCCCCCCCCTGCAGCCCTGTCGTCTGCCAGGAACAGTTGCCCTCCTGCAACACTGTCGTCTGCCAGGACCAGCCAGTCGTCCATTCTCTGTGGGACCGGGTGCGGGGTGGTGTCTGCCAATACTTTGAAAGCACACGCGTTTATCCGATGTCAAGGCACGGGCGTGCTTTGCAAGGTATATAGGTGGCACCCCACAGACACACGGTACACGGACGGCACCCCGCGGATACACTGTACACGGACGGCACCCCACGGACACACGGTATACGGACGGCACCCCACGTACACACGGTACATGGACGGCACCCCACGGACACACGGTATACGGACGGCACCCCACGGATACACTGTACACGGACGGCACCCCACGGATACACGGTACATGGACGGCACCCCACGGACACACGGTATACGGACGGCACCCCACGGACACACGGTACATGGACGGCACCCCACGGACACACGGTATACGGACGGCACCCCACGGACACACTGTACACGGACGGCACCCCACGGACACACGGTACATGGACGGCACCCCACGGACACACGGTACATGGACGGCATCCCATGGACACACTGTACACGGACGGCACCCCACGGATACACGGTACATGGACGGCACCCCACGGACACACGGTACATGGACGGCACCCCACGGACACACGGTACACGGACGGCACCCCATGGATACACTGTACACGGACGGCACCCCACGGACACACTGTACATGGACGGCACCCAATGGACACACTGTACACGGACGGCACCCCACGGACACACTGTACATGGACGGCACCCCACGGACACACTGTACACGGACGGCACCCCACGGACACACTGTACATGGACGGCACCCCACGGACACACGGTACATGGACGGCACCCCACGGACACACTGTACACGGACGGCACCCCACGGACACACTGTACATGGACGGCACCCAATGGACACACTGTACACGGACGGCACCCCACGGACACACTGTACATGGACGGCACCCCACGGACACACGGTACATGGACGGCACCCCACGGACACACTGTACACGGACGGCACCCCACGGACACACTGTACACGGACGGCACCCCACGGACACACGGTACATGGACGGCACCCCACGGACACACTGTACACGGACGGCACCCCACGGACACACTGTACACGGACGGCACCCCACGGACACACGGTACATGGACGGCACCCCACGGATACACTGTACATGGACGGCACCCCACGGACATACGGTACACGGACGGCACCCCACGGACACACGGTACATGGACGGCACCCCACGGACACACTGTACACGGACGGACGCCTGCTGTCGCTCCAATCAAAGCCGATACAGCGTCTCACACGGGAGTGAGCAGTCCATGGGTAGGACGCTCGTCTCCAAACCGGAAGGTTGTCGGTTCGAGTCCGATCTGTCGCCGTCTTTGGCCGGCGACCAGTGGACGTGCGAGACTGTCGACGCTGTGCGGCCAAAGCTGAAGCGTGGTGAAGCCAGTTCATCCGGCTGGTGTGTGTAGCTGGTGTGTGACTGGTGTGTGTGTGTGCTCTGCTCGGCAGGCTGGTGGACAGTCAGCACCACTCGCGGCTGTGGTACCGCATCGGCGCCACCAGGAGCATCACCGGCTCCAGGAAGACGGTGCCCAGCATGAGCACCAAGCTGCAGCAGGTAGGACGGCCGCTGTGTGTTGCGGTTGCGGTGTGGGCGCGTGTGGATGTCGGTGTCGGTGTGAGCGTGGGTTTCGGGGTGGGTGTGGGTGTCGGTGTCCGTGTCCGTGTGAGTGATTATGGATGTCGGTGTGAGTGTGAGCGTGGGTTTCGGTGTGGGTGTGAGTGGGTTTGGATGTCGGTGTCGGTGTCGGTGTGGATGTTGGAAAATGAGTTTGTGGGTATTTATATTGGTGCGGGTGTGCATTTCTGATGGTTCAGTATAGTGAGTGCCCACCAGCTAAGGAGTGGAATGAATGTTTACTTGGTGGATGAAAAGCTGCACTCAAGAAGGGTGCCAACAAAGTGGGAATGACGCAAACCACTTAGCGACAGAAAGTGCCGCGTGCACGCGTGCAAAGGAAGAACAAGGTGATGTGGCAGCTCTCGCACCAGGGTGTGTAAATAGTGTTTAGCGGTGTTGTGGACTGTGTGTCGAAGGCTGCGGGAGAGAACCCTTGCTCCTGCCTAAGAAGTGGCACAATAGGCCTCCTGCGGTGGAAGCATCTGTAAAAAAAAACAAGAAGAGCCGGGGTGGGGTTAGATGAGATAGTTTGTTTGTAAGGGCGCCACGGGAACGCAAAGCTGGATATAAGTTGTTGATGCCACCGTGATGTCTACCTATCTGGCTCGACTGTCCCGGACATTGCAGCCGTGGTCAGTACGTGCCCATGGCGCGGTGCTGCTCTGTTTCGGGCACCGATGACCAGCAGGGGAGGGGGATACAGAAGCTTTTAGCTGCAGTGTTTGCAAACCTCATCCAGTCTACTCCAAAAGTCCAGACCTAAATTGAAGCAATTTGGATGAGATTCAAGAGGGGCTTCGGGGAGCTTCGAGATGGTTCGAGGACGTTGGATGAGGAAATGTGAGGATCCGATGAGCTTTGCGGAGGCTAGATGAGATTGGCAGGCTCTGATGTGACCACAACAGCAGACCTAATGTATTACGGAGCTGTCAGGGCAGCGGAGATGCCGACAATGTGTTACGGAGCTGTCAGGGCAGCGGAGATGCCGACAATGTGCTACGGAGCTGTCAGGGCAGCGGAGATGCCGACAATGTGTTACGGAGCTGTCAGGGCAGCGGAGATGCCGACAATGTGTTACGGAGCTGTCAGGGCAGCGGAGATGCCGACAATGTGTTACGGAGCTGTCAGGGCAGCGGAGATGCCGACAATGTGTTTGCAGCGTGATGCTGTATTGTCTGCGAGGGTGGTATGATATGCATGAAGATGAGCTCTGGAAACTGACATTAGTCAGAAAGAGCACATGAGCTCTGGCGTATTTGCCGGCGTGGATATGGTTGAATCTGCAGCGGGTGTGAGGTGACGAGTGGGTAGAAGGACGCCTTCCGTAGGTTTGGAGTGGATAAGGGTAGTTTAATAATGAACGTTGTTTTTGAAGGCGCTGTAATTAACCGGTACACAGGTCTGCAGTTCGGCTTAATTACTGCAGGCCAGCTATATGACCTGTACAGTCGATGCGCCCCTAAACTACAATAAAATACAATACTGCAGTGCGAGGGTGAGGAAATATTTCGCTAATGGAGCTAATAGACTGAAAGGGCAACTCAGTTAAAGTGGGGTGTGTGCCCCTTCTCGTAATAAAAAAACCTAATCAATGCTCCCGATCATGTTGAAAAAGTCTAGTGTTAGTTGAAAAATTAAACTGAGAACGGCTGGCGCATGATTTCGCCTTTGAAGTCCACCGCTAGCAAAACGCGTCGTGTTGCTTTGCTATCGCTCACGCCCGACCAGCCGGTGGCACGTGCTGCTCTTGCTCTTGTGCTCTCGATTGCGGGGATTTTCCGTAACTTGTGTGTGGAGCGGCTGCGGCGCTGTGGTCGCAGCCGACAGCCGACTCGCTGTGCACGCCGCAGTAGACCGCCGTCGAGTCGGGGTCGGCAGCGTGTTCCTCTGTCCATCTGCCCATCTGTCTACCTGTCTATCAGTCCATCTGTATATCCGTATATCTGCCCATCTGTTCACCTGTCTATCAGTCCACCTGTCCATCAGTCCATTTGTCTATTCGTCTACCTCTGTCTGTATATCTGTGTGTCTATCTATCTATCGCTATGTCTGTATATGTATGTATGCATATATATCTATATATATAGATATATATATATATATATATATATATATATATATATATATATATATATATATATATATATATATATATATATATATATATGTATATATATATGTATATATATAGGTATATATGTATATATATGTATATATATATATATGTATATATATGTATATATATATATATATATATATATATATATATATATATATATATATATATATATATATATATATATATATATATATATATATATATATATATATATATATTGTACGTGTGTGCGTGTGTGTATGTATGTATGTATGTATGTATGTATGTATGTATGTATGCCACGCCACCAAAGGTGACACCGTTGACGCGGTGTCGCGCGCTAGCCGCCACCAGCGCTGCCCCGACACTAACGCTCGCCTCTCTTTCCCAAAGCAGTCAAAGCTAGAAGAAGTAGGTACCTGACGGGCGCCAGAGTCCTGGATGCTCCGCTTCTCCGCTTGTCTGTATTGTGCCGAGCTGTGTCACGTGCTGTGCATAGTTCGGTCGATGCGGCGCTGTCGTATGTCGCTGTTCCAGCCCGCTGTTCTCTTCTTCTCATCTCCAACCGTCTCCAGCAGCGGTTGCTGGCAACTGGTTGTGTCTGTTGCATCACCGACAGCCAGCATGTGTGTGCTGGTGGCAGCCGATAGCTCTGAAGCTCTCAGTCGTCTATTGTCAGTAACTGGAGATTGCCCGCAGCTATGCTGCCTGCATTGTGTATAGAATTCGGAATGTTTTACCTGATGGTTATGTGCTTCTCACAGCTGTTTTTGTTTTGCTTCCTGTGAGGAGTCTGGCAGTATTTTCGGCGAGGATGTTTGTTCACTGCTATTGCGCTCATCGCGTACCTCTCTGGGGAGCAACTATTGTTCGAAGTAGTCAGTTTTGTGCACCTGAAAGCGCTACGGTTATATGCAAAACTAAACAGCTGTGGGAGGTGTCAAACATAGTTTTTTTTCTTCACAATCTACGTGGCACCCATGTCGATCTTGTTAGCTTACCATTTGTGTATCGTCAGTCCTATAGGCGTGCTTGCAAGGTTCATCACCATGCTCTACGCACCAAGCCACCGCCCCCTCGCCTCACTACCAGAATGTTCTGCTGACCCTGTTCTACCCTCCCACTCTTAGTGTATTAACTGCTACCCTACCACTATGAGTGTACTGGTCTCAGCCCAAGACTCACTGCGGTCATACGGCAGCATCAGCTATATGCTTAAATATCTGCTCATCATCTACTTCAGTATGTTTTTGGCTGTTTCACGTGCACTTGGTCCAAATGGTACCGCCAGCTAGACATATGTATACTTACCCGTTACTTTGACGACGAATTAATCTGCATGTTTGCGTTTCTTTGGCCAGGTTCATGGTCTTCTTACAAAGGTATGCCAATCCAAGCAAGGCTAAGTACTTAATGTCATGCGTATGATGTACGCAGTCCGTTGTATCGCGTTACAATCATTTAATAACATGGAGGAGAATCTTGCAAAAGGTGTTGCAGCCAAATATGGATGCCAAAGTCATCACGGTGTAAAATGAACAGAAACAGTGGACGTGCATGCGTACTTCCGCCCTCTGCAATGCCTACCCTGCAACGTTCTCCTGCCGTTTTATATGCTTCTCAATAGTTTCGTGTCTTGATTATGTTGCACAATTGTTACTTTGTCAGAGCATGGCACGTCTCCTAACAGTAGTTGTGCTTGGCCTGTGTTCAGTTTAATCGTGTTTTTTCCTTCGATATTACCGCGAAATTCGTGTGTGCTGATGTTGTTCAACGGTTCGAAACCCTGCCGGAAGACATATCCAGTGCTCTGACCTCGGTGTGAGGCGTCTCGCTGGGCGAGCGAGGGCAAATGTCAACAGCGCAGTGCATTTGAATCTCCGCGGATATCAGTCGCAGGCGTATTGCCTTCAGTGTTCACACAGCCACGCGGCTTCAAGCACGTGTGCAGAGGTGAGGTGACTTCGGCTGCGATACGCTCACCGTTTTGCATCACTAAAGGCATCACTAAATATACACGCCGCCCCTCCACGGGACCGAACTCGAGGCTTCGAGGCGCAACTCAGGCGCGCTGCGTCGTCGCCTCCGGGGTGGACGGCGAATGCGGGCTGTGGTGCGAGGTGTACGATCGGGTGGTTGTGACCTCACGACGCACTCGGCAGCTGAGGCCGTATGGGTCGACTGCGTGACGTTGTTGGACGATGTCGCGCCGTGTTTTGTCTGACCTCTCCAGCTGGAGTGGCAGTCCGGTGCTCGTCAGCCGACCTCTCCTGTCGCCGCACTTCGCCCACCTTATGGGGGGGGCACGTGGTCATCGTGTCTTCCACCCCCGCCAGTGGCGGGCCAATTCATTTTGATTGAGGAAGCGCACTTGTATGGAGGGATGCAATTTCTCCGCAGGGGCGCCATTGATTTTGACAAGATTCTGTTTGGTGTACGGGGGGAGCATTGGAGCGTTCTGTAGGGGCGATTTTTCTACTCTGATGGATGCCATCGGCTGAAAAATTAGCTGAGCTGCAGAGGGGGTGGCGATGTACTCAAACATACCGGAAGGGCGGCCTTTTCAGTCGGAGGGGCGCCTCACCGCCGTCGGGGGCCCAGTCGCCCACCGGATCGGCTAGTGAAGGTCGCCGATTACACGGTGCGCACCGTGTGTGCTCTGGGCAAACACGCGCTGCCACTATGGCCGGTGCCGTCACACTTGGTCCGCCATCTTGTGACGTGACGTGACGTGACGTTCGCGGTAACGGCCGCGTGGGTGGACGCGTGAGCGGCACGTCGCCGCGTCGCGCGAGCACGTCTCGCTTCGACGTGTTGTCTATCGGTCGGTCGGCAGCTGACGGAAATACCGCCGGACATCCTGCGCCTTGTATCGCGCGGTGTCAGGTCGGACACTGGCGTCATGGGGTGACTGACATCGATGAGCAGGTGACAGGTGACGGCGGTGCCACTGGTGTGGTGTACGATCCTCAGAGGACCACTGATAACTCGGCACGTTACCGCACCTCTCCGAAGGTGCGACAGCCGTCTTACAGAAGATGGAGAAAAGGAGTGCCGGAAGGTGGAAAGTGGAAGGCGGAGAGGATGCAGCCTGTGGGTGGGGTGGGGGGTAGAGGTGAGAGGTGGTGAAGCAGGTAATGTTTCTGGCGTTAGTGCACATCCAAACTAGCTATTTTATAATGTTCAAGGATATGAGGGAATATTGCCATGGTTCCCCATCTGGGTTCACCGGCGCAATATGTAGTGGCTGGTGGCACAGGTGATGGTGTGAGGTGTTTGATGTTAGGGTATTGTTTTGTTTTGGTGTCAGGTGTTTGATATTAGGGTATTGTTTTGTGATGGTGTATGGTGTTTGAAGTTAGGGTATTGTTGAGTGATGGTTCAAGGTGTTTTGTTTTCGGGTATTGTCTGGTGATGGTGTATGGTGTGCGTTGTTTTAAAGTTTTTTTTTGCTGGTAATTGTGTAAGATGTGTAGTGTTACGGTGCTGTTTCGTGATGATATGGAGTGCACGACGTTTTAGGGTATTGCCCAGTGGTGATGCAATGTGTGGTGTTGCGGTGTTGTTGCGTGATGGTGTGTGGTGTGCAATGCTTTAAAGTATTGTTTGGTGGTGGTGTAAGATGTGTGGTGTTACGGTGCTGTTTCGTGATGGTGTGAGGTGTTCGATGTTAGGCTAGTGTTCCGTATCAGGTGGCTAGCAGTGCGGTGAGGTGTTAGGCTAGTGCCAGATGACGTTACTGCTAAGTGTTATGTGATTATTAGCTTGCGAGAATGTTGCGCAGTGTTGGTGGTTTGTGGTGGTCGTGGGGTGTAAAGCAGTGGCAGATGACGTTGGTATCGTCGGCCCAGTGCCGGTCAACCTCGGCCTTTCGGCGCGCACAGTCGGCCGGGATCTGCCGACTCGTCGCACGGGCTGCCATTCCGAGTCGCGTCTGCCGGCTAGCCTGCTGCTGCCGCTTCTGGTGCTGCTGCTGCTGCTGCTGGTGGTGGTGGTGGTGCCGACGGTTCTCCGACTCGGCTGAGTGATTATCGGAGACGTCCAGCTGCGCCGAGAACCCCAGGTGTTGCAGCGCATCGTAATGAAGACACACCATCCCTCTGCGGTCCTGCAGCGTGCTCCAGGGGACTTCATCAGTCGACGCCAGAGCCGTGGCGTGCTCCAGGGGACTTCATCAGTCGACGCCAGAGCCGTGGCGTGCTCCAGGGGACTTCATCAGTCGACGCCAGAGCCGTGGCGTGCCAAGTCCAGATCTAGGGACTAGCGTGCCGATTGAATTCCCCATTGTGTCAACAACGCTGGAAGGATGTCATGAAAAACATTTTTGATAAGGGTAATCCAGCGTGTGTATTGTTATTATGACTGGAGTTGTTTTGGTGCATCGACCAGGATAGATACCAGGACCAGGATAGGACCAGGACCAGCGCCCATAACAGAGCGGGGCCAACCTACTCGGAACTATGTTCCAGTGGTATACTTAACCGGGCGAGTAATCTTCACTGGCCAGAGTAGGTATATTATTGAACATCTCACTGTTGCGAAGAGACTACATGCTTTTCCCAGGCAGTCCGAGTCATCTGCAAGAGGGCTGGGGAACGTCCTGTTAGATCTTGTTTGGTCGACACTGTCTGTATTTTCAGGAAGATTGAGATCTTAGGATGTCGAGCTGCTGCCCCAAGGCTAGCTTTTCACTCCGAACAACATCGTGACTCTTGCTGTTGGAAACAATGCCACCGTCTCAAGCTCAGAACACTCCCAGAGGAGTTGTCGTGCCGGCTGATGTGTTTGCTGATGTGTCGACTGATGTGCCAGCTGATGTGCCAGCTGATGTGTCGACTGATGTGCCAGCTGATGTGTCGACTGATGTGCCAGCTGATGTGCCAGCTGATGTGTCGACTGATGTGCCGGCTGATGTGCCAGCTGATGTGTCGACTGATGTGCCAGCTGATGTGCCAGCTGATGTGTCGACTGATGTGCCAGCTGATGTGCCAGCTGATGTGTCGACTGATGTGTCGACTGATGTGCCAGCTGATGTGCCAGCTGATGTGCCGACTGATGTACCAGCTGATGTACCGACTGATGTGCCAGCTGATGTACCGACTGATGTGCCGGCTGATGTGTCGGTTGATATGCCGGCTGATGTTTACTTTTACCGGTCACCAGTGGAACGGAAGCGCCCCGAGTCTGGTATGTTGCACTTGGGATAGCAATGTCGCATTGTGGAATCCCGCCAACTGCTTGATTTTCGCCTATATTTACTTCCCGTTTGTGCCGAAATTGGTGCTTTGAGTTGTCCTGACATTTGCATTAGTCATACAAGTTCGATGTTATTCCCCGTTTTCGATTTCATACGGACTATGCCATGGAGAGTCTGTGCACTGTGCTGACTTGTCTTCAGCGTTGCATTCGTCGTGAGTATGTGGGGGCAACAGGCCTGGATTTCCTGTGCAAATCACTCTCCTGTATCCTACTGTGTGCAGGTTCGGGCTCAGGCAGCCAAAGCGGTCTGTCCTTGCACACACCATCACGAGGTGCTGAATGTCCGCTGGAAAGCACAGCTGGAGCCGGAAATCCCCTGTAAAATACAATCAGGCGGGGTGTGGGCGGACTGCCCTGTAGAGCACAATGAGGCGGGGTGGGGGCGGACTGTCCTGTAGAGCACAATGAGGCGGGGTGGGGGCGGACTGTCCTGTAGAGCACAATGAGGCGGGGTGTGGGCGGACTGTCCTGTAGAGCACAATGAGGCGGGGTTGGGGGCGGACTGCCCTGTAGAGCACAATGAGGCGGGGTGTGGGCGGACTGTCCTGTAGAGCACACTGAGGCTGGGTGGGGGCGGATAAGTCCCCCCCCTCCGGCGGCCGTGCCAGGCAGTAGGCGGACTGCCCTGTAAAGCACAATGAAGCGGGGTGTGGGCGGACTATCCTGTAAGGCACAATGAGGCGGGGTGTGGGCGGCCTGCCCTGTGAGGCACAATGAGGCGGGGTGTGGGCGGACTGCCCTGTGAAGCGCACTGAGGCGGAGTGGGGGCGGACTGCCCTGTAAAGCACACTGAGGCGGGGTGTGGGCGGACTGCCCTGTGAAGCACACTGAGGCGGGGTGTGGCCGGACTGCCTTGTTACGGACGAGAGCGAAGCCTGAGCGCGTCTGTCCCCGTGAGAATAGTGCAAAGGTTCACCTCGGCGGCCAGGTCGGGCGTGGCCCAACACGTCACGAGCGTCACGTCACGCTTTTGATGCTGCGATTACGTGTGGTTTACTGGGCAGCGTACATTGTGCTAATTGCTTGACTCGGAGTCAGATGTGCTTGGAACTGAAATGAAACGTGCTCTCTATTGTCCGATCGGCGCCAATGCTGCGTTACTTACTTTGCTACCTATTTTAGATGCAACCAGATTAATGCCAGAACTTAGCGGCTTTCTAGATAGTACGAACCAGCATATTTGGGAACGCAGTGGGATTTAAATAAAAACTTCAATATTGCATCGCAAGTTGCGTACTTGTAGCCCGGAACACTTGCAAGCAAAATTATTTGTGGGCGCTGTATGACTAACGCAGGTGATGCTCCCCTAAGCCCAAATAACGAACTAAGCAAAGGAGTTCTGACATACCATCTTAATTTGATTTTACACAATCTGCACGTTTAGCTTTGTAGCGCAGCGGTTCAAGTTGAATTTTATCACCCGTCCACGTCTGCTCTTTCATTTTGAGCCCTTCCAACTTCTATTCCCATATTTCTCTAAGAGGTCACGTGACTGATTAGTGCATCTCTGGGTCCCGAATTCTGCCCATGGTGGGGATATTCCTGCCTTTAGTTGCGTAATTGGTGAGTGTACTGCATCCGAAGCCATTCCAGCCCTGCATTCGCTTGGCGGCCAGTGGCTGTGCGGGCACCGAAGGCAACGCGCCTTTGACTGGTACACGCCGAGATGGATCGCACCGCTTTTTCTCACGTGTTGTCGCTCGCCCAGCGCCCCCATAGGTGCCTCATGCCGTTGTTATGAACTGCCACACCTCTGGTGATATGTCTGCCTGGTCTGGATCTGACTGATCCGTCATACAACGTTGCCAGCGTCTCGAGAAGCTGTGTGTTGGCGGATTTACGTAACCAGCAGCGACGATGGGACCCAGAACATGAGTTCGGAGTAGTCAGAATATATATATATATATATATATATATATATATATATATATATATATATATATATATATATATGTGTGTGTGTGTGTGTGTGTGTGTGTGTGTATATATATATATATATATATGTATATATATATATATATATATATGAAATGGGATCATGACATGATTGGTGACGGGTACGTGGTAAAACTTAGAATTTGAACAACAAAAAAGCCGACAAGGTGTGTTCCATTAGGAGTCCCACAGAAGAAAAAGACTGCGTCTTGAAGGTGCACAATTTGTACCTTCAATGTTGTATCAGGATCACAAAATCGTGTACTTCAGCTGGAACATATTGGAGGCGGTCATGACCTCCTGGCCACCCTGCAGATGCGCTGTTGCTAGCTAGATGTATGGATCTGCGCACGCTGTGTTTGTGAAACCAAACCTAACGTTTGTGTAAGCACTACCCGTGTTTGTGTTTGTGTGGAAATTACTTGTTGCTGTCCAAGCACGTTCCGTGTTTGTGTGAGCACTACCTGTATTTCTGCGAGCACGTTCCGTGCTTGTGTGGGCACTACCTGTGTTTGTCCGAACACGTCCTGTGTTCGTGTGGACTTTACGTGCGCTTGCAGTGTCCGGATGCCGTTGTTGACCCCGTTGCGGGCCGAGTTGATTTCCTGCTGTGAAGACGGCAGGAAGCCGTCTGACGTGACCGCCGGCCCGGCGGAAGCCGCGAGTGGTCCGTCGGCGGCGGTCGGCTGTGTGCTGCGGATGCGCCGATGGCTGCGGTGACGGGCTTAGTCTCGGCGGGCCAGGCTTGGTCGACGCGGGTCATCAGAAGCCTTGGGGGCTGACATGGCTAGGTCACCTCGTGGGCTCACAGAAGCGATCAGCTGAAACCGGAGTTTTACCACCTGGTGGTTCGACCTGTCAGCAGGCCGGCGCCTGTGTCAGTCCAATCTGTCAGCAGGCCGGCGCCTGTGTCAGTCCGACCTGTCAGCAGGTCGGCGCCTGTGTCAGTCCAACTTGTCAGAAGGTCGGCGCCTGTGTCAGTCCGACCTGTCAGCAGGTCGGCGCCTGTGTCAGTCCAACCTGTCAGCAGGCCGGCGCCTGTGTCAGTCCAACCTGTCAGCAGGCCGGCGCCTGTGTCAGTCCAACCTGTCAGCAGGCCGGCGCCTGTGTCAGTCCAACCTGTCAGCAGGCCGGCGCCTGTGTCAGTCCAACTTGTCAGAAGGTCGGCGCCTGTGTCAACCCCATGTTCATGGCAAGCATCACCGACCTGTTGGACTGTGAAGTGATCAGTATCACCGAACTGATGAGCTATGAAGTGTCATCAAGCTGTTGGACTGTGAAGTGAGCAGTATTATAGGACTGATGAACTGTGAAGTGATGAGTATCACCGAGCTCTTGGACTGTGAAGTGATGAGTATCACCGAGCTGATGAATTGTGAGGTGCTGAGTACCACCGAGCTGTTGAACTGTGAAGTGGCGAGCATCACAGAGGTGTTGAACCATGAGGTGGTAGATATCACTGAGCTCTCCGACCGTGGGGTGCTTGCTCAGTTGGTTCCCAGAGCTCTGAGTCGAGGACGGTTTTCATTTTCACCATTTGCGAAAGCTTGCACAAACACAATTGTTATTGGCGTCCTCCTGACTGTGTGGACGGAGTTGGCGCTTGCCACGTCGCTGACCAGCAGCAGGTCTGTGTGCCGCCGAAGGTCACGTGTCGTGCGGCGCCGTACGTCTGTGGATGCGACCTCACGGTCACGTGAGCAGCTGTGTCCAACGATGGTGCGCCTGCTTGTTATCATCGGAACGCAACTCCTGCACAGAGTACCCTGCGCCATACAGCAGGTCAAACATCAAACCCTAAACGTGTGGCTACTGGCGGCGTTTGGGTCGTCTGCCGCACTCTGAGCGAAGCCTCACCAGGGCTGGCGTACTGGTACATTGCCGACCATGTTCTCACTGACGCTGATGGTCACCCTGGTGGAGGCGATGCTCAACTGGATGGTGGTGACGACTGCGTCCGTGATGATGCAGGTAGCCTGAATGATTGTGGCAGTGGCTCTGATGGAAATGATGGGGCATGATGGAGGCGATGAATGTCGCAGTCATCGCGTCGCAGATCGCATCGCAGTCATTGACGCCGCTTTGCGCATCAGGTGTACACCACCCTGAACGAACACCCGGACGCACCGACGCTCGGCGAAGTGCCGTACGTGGAGCCCAATGAGAACGCCATCTTCGAGTTTCACGCGGCAACTGCGCACGTAATGGAGAACATCGGCAAGTTCGAAGTGACCGTCATTCGCTCCGGTCTCACCGACACCGCGGTCCAGTGCAGGTCAGTGACCGAGATGTCGGGTTTGGGTCAGGTCAGGTCAGTGCAGATCAATGGCAGGGGTGGCGAGATGAAGTTTCGTTCAGGTCAGTTCGGTTAGATGCTGGTCTATAGTTGCCGAAATGTTCAGGTCAGGTCACTGTAGATCGGTGGCGGAGATATTCAGGTCGGGTCCAGTCGGTGCAGGTCAGCGGCAGAGGTACTACAGTCCAGCACATATCAGTAGTCATGATTATCAGGTCAGGTCAGGTCAGGTCAGCATAGGTAGTGTGAGTCAGACGACTTTGAAACAGTCGTGCCCCAGGTTGCAGCCCACTTTTTGGAAACGTTCTGCACTGCACAGTAGGACTTAGAATGAACAATCCGTCGAGTCGTGGACTATTGTGACGATATGTGCACATTGCTTCGCTCTTGGAGCTGATTGGCTGTTAATCCAAGGTGTTCAGTTCAAAACTGAGTTAACACTGAACTCCAGCTAGGAAGGTATTGAGATTGGGATCGAAGGCTAGGAAGTATATGAAATGTCTGGGTATTTGCTGGCAATATGCTTGGGCTATCGAAGTGGCACCTCTGGAGCATTCCACTCAAACACCGTTGGGTGCTGATGCTGAAGCTGATGATGTCAGCGTCAACTAGTGGCAATTCTCTATTTCGTCGCTGCGCTCTGACGCAAACCGTCTGACGTCACTACCAACTTACGGTGTTTATCTGCCCTCCTCTCCTCCGATGCCACCATTTCTCCCTCGGGGAAGTATTAGTGGACGAATCTCCCATTGTTCAATTGGGACAGCGGTTCAGCTTTCCATCAGAAATAAAGTTGTATGTGGCGTGTGCTCCTCATAACTCGCTAATGAGGAGCACACGCAGTCAGGACTGTCGTAGGCATGGTGTCACACTTGAAGGATTGAATCCGGTGGCATGTGGTTCGTCCCGTCGACCGAAATTAGTTTGCATTGTATTGTTTGGCTGACGAGGTTATGGGCGCTGCATGACCGATGTAGCAGATACGCCCCTAAGTTTATAATGCCCAACATCTGATGCCACCTTCCTGACGTTGCTGTTGCAGTAGCGCCAGCCGACTTCACTGTCTTGTCCTCTGACGTCATACCTCTGTTGCGCGCCTCTGACACCTCGTCCTCTGCGACCTGCCAGTTGACACCATGCCTCTGGCGTCATGCCTCTGTCGCGTGCCTCTAACGTATATCCGTGGCGTGCCTCTCATCTGGCGCGATTCTTGTCCTTCGCAGGGTGGAGACCATCGACGGCACCGCCACCGTCAACGACGACTACATCGGCGTCGACGAGGTGATGAAGTTCGAGCCGGGAGAGGTGGAGAAGCAGGTGAGCGTCACGGCCTTCCACATTGCCGCGTCCACGCTTGGCGTCACACCACAGCGTCATGGTCGAAGGATGGCGGGGTGGCTTCGTACAGCGCGCCTTTGTTTCCCTTGCGATGACGTAAAGTAAGTTAATGACATCACTGGTATCAATATCAATACAATATATACACACACACACACACACACATATATATATATATATATATATATATATATATATATATATATATATATATATATATATATATATATATATATATATAACACATATACAGAATTCAATGCGACAGGTTCTCTGAATTTATCTTCTTCTTATTTACGTGAATATGAAGATAAATGCAGAGAACGCTGTCGCATTGAATTATGTGTGCATAAAAGAAAACCTGCTCCCAAAATATTGGAATATATATATATATATATATATATATATATATATATATATATATATATATATATATATATATATATATAATTGCACTTCTCGGTGCATCAGGCCATGTTCCCATTGTCATAGAATGCCATTTGTGGTTGGCTCTAGCAAAGCCTATACAAAATAGCATTTTATGGGTGGGATCGAGCCAGCGATCAACGTGTTACAAAGGACAGATCGCCGGGAGCGGTTTTCAGCGGAGCGTCTCGGCCTACAGGTGACCATCCAGATTCTGAACGACAACCAGTGGGAGCCGGACGAGGAGTTCTTCCTGAAGCTGTCGCTGCTGCCCGAGGACAAGGAGCGCGTCGGCGTGGAGGTCGGCCGGATATCCATCATGGAGATCACCATCCTCAACGACGACGGTGAGCATGGCCGCGGGCTGGTCCCTGGTCTGCCGGGCTGGCGGGGGGGGCAGGTGAGAGTCGGCAGCCGCGGTGGTCGTGCTTTGAGTGGGCCATTTCGAAGGAGTGTAACGGGAGTCTGAGTAGAGATGGCTGGACGAAGGAGGTAAGGACTGGATATCCCAGCTGAGCATTTGTGGGCGGGATCAATGCTGGAGGATGCGACATCTTCAACACGTTGCATAGCTCGTGCTTGATTGATTCTTTATTTTGTTCCGCCATTTAGCACAACACTAAAACACAAGCAGTCCATATTCACTTGAGTTCATAAGAGCCGGCAGGTGTCTATATCTATTCAGCTGAATGTTTATTTCCTTGACCATAGCAACCATAGCATGAGGTAGAGGCTCTAGATATAGCCTTCGGGTAGAGTATTCAGATAGAGCCTCCACTATGACTGCGTGTAGCCAGGGCCTACAGATTTAGATCGATGAAATACTGTCCTATACCAGGTTTTTCCTATCAAACCTGGACAAATCCACAGCATGACGGTCTGGAGCTTAAGTCCGAGGAGAGAATCTGCCAGTCTCCCAGAGTTCTGAACGCGGAAATTGCAAAGTGGGTCAGCTTGACATTTGTAACTGTGAGGATCAGGGTCTGGAAAAAACAAACGGTTTCTGGATGGTTGGCATCCGGAATATTCTCCTCTCCAGAAATTATCTAATCATTTTTTTTTACATTTCGGGGCTGTTTGACAATGAACTGCTATGAGATAAAGTGCTCAAGATTCATTGTATATTGCAAACCGAGCTTCTGATGTCACAGGTTTGGAGAAATACATCCTCTCCGGATTCAATTACCCAATGATTCTCCTCACCACATCCAGAATTGCCATGCACAAATCCAACCCTGGTGCTGGTTGAGCATCGATTTTAGTTGTTCGGTAGAGCTTGATTCATGAATTATTTTTAGCCTGATTCAATGATTGGTGCAATAACCAACCTCAGGAATCTTGTACGGACATGGTCCGGTGTGTGGTACGGACATTGTCCGGTGTGTGGTGCGGACATTGTCCGGTGTGTGGTACGGACATTGTCCGGTGTGTGGTACGGACATTGTCCGGTGTGTGGTACGGACATTGTCCGGTGTGTGGTGCGGACATTGTCCGGTGTGTGGTACGGACATTGTCCGGTGTGTGGTACGGACATTGTCCGGTGTGTGGTACGGACATTGTCCGGTATGTGGTACGGACATTGTCCGGTGTGTGGTGCGGACATTGTCCGGTATGTGGTGCGGACATTGTCCGGTGTGTGGTGCGGACATTGTCCGGTATGTGGTACGGACATTGTCCGGTATGTGGTACGGACATTGTCCGGTGTGTGGTGCGGACATTGTCCGGTATGTGGTACGGACATTGTCCGGTATGTGGTACGGACATTGTCCGGTGTGTGGTACGGACATTGTCCGGTGTGTGGTGCGGACATTGTCCGGTGTGTGGTACGGACATTGTCCGGCGTGTGGTGCGGACATTGTCCGGGTGTGGTGCGACATTGTCCGGTGTGGTGGTGCTGACATTGTCCGGTGTGTGGTACGGACATTGTCCGGTGTGTGGTACGGACATTGTCCGGTGTGTGGTACGCTGACATGGTCCGGTGTGTGGTACGGACATTGTCCGGTGTGTGGTACGGACATTGTCCGGTGTGTGGTGCTGACATTGTCCGGTGTGTGGTACGGACATTGTCCGGTGTGTGGTACGGACATTGTCCGGTGTGTGGTACGGACATTGTCCGGTATGTGGTACGGACATTGTCCGGTGTGTGGTGCGGACATTGTCCGGTATGTGGTACGGACATTGTCCGGTATGTGGTACGGACATTGTCCGGTGTGTGGGTCGGAATGTCGGTAGGACATTGTCCGGTATGTGGTACGGACATTGTCCGGTGTGTGGTGCGGACATTGTCCGGTATGTGGTACGGACATTGTCCGGTGTGTGGTGCGGACATTGCCCGGCGTGTGGTACGGACATTGTCCGGTGTGTGGTACGGACATTGTCCGGTGTGTGGTACGGACATTGTCCGGTGTGTGGTACGGACATTGTCCGGTGTTTGGTACGGACATTGTCCGGTATGTGGTACGGACATTGTCCGGTATGTGGTACGGACATTGTCCGGTGTGTGGTGCGGACATTGTCCGGTATGTGGTGCGGACATTGTCCGGTGTGTGTGGTGCGGACATTGTCCAGTGTCCGGTGTTTGGTACGGACATTGTCCCGAGTCTGGTACAGTGGTTGACACCACACGCCACCGCCGCACGATGACGCCCGGCCCACAGCCCGGGGCGGCTCACCGCCAGTCCAGAGCGGTGACCTTTGATCGGGGCGGCAGGAGTGAAGGTGGCCAGATTGTGAGAGTCGCCAGTTTGTGTGCGGTTTTGACTCTCTGATCTGGTCATTTATTGAGTGGCCGTTGAGCTGCAATCGGCGCACGTGGGCACTGCGCTTCGACCTGAACACCAACTACATCGGCTGCCCACGCTGGGAACTTTTCGCTTCTTGACATTTTGAAAGCGTCTTTAATGTGGAAAAAAATTATTGCATTTGTGATCCTATTGCTGGTGTAATCATGGACGCCCAGATACCGCCAATCAGTAGTGTTTGGCCCAACGACGTTTGCTCTCCCCCCCCCCCCAGCATGGTTGAGTCGGATGCACTGAGAACGGGCCATCAACGCTGATGACGGGTCAGTGAACCTATCATTGATGTTTAGTCCCGTCGCTGCAAGTGGTGGGCGATGCAGTCGATGTACTTCCAAACCCCACTTACCAACCAACCAACCTACACTAGGGGCCATTCCCATACCTCTCTGTCCCCCGTTGGACTCTGAACTGCGAACCATGGGCGCCCTCATAGCATTACCGGCGTGTCCTCACTCTGAGCATTTCAGCGATTCACTGATGATTCAATGATTCACTGCTGTCTTGCCGCCTGTGACGCAGGGACTGGCCATTGTCTGCACAGTGGTATCTGCTGGCCATTGTCTGCACAGTGGTATCTGCTGGCCATTGTCTGCACAGTGGTATCTGCTGGCCATTGTCTGCACAGTGGTATCTGCTGGCCATTGTCTGCACAGTGGTATCTGCTGGCCATTGTCTGCACAGTGGTATCTGCTGGCCATTGTCTGCACAGTGGTATCTGCTGGCCATTGTCTGCACAGTGGTATCTGCTGGCCATTGTCTGCACAATGGTATCTGCTGGCCATTGTCTGCACAGTGGTATCTGCTGGCCATTGTCTGCACAGTGGTATCTGCTGGCCATTGTCTGCACAATGGTATCTGCTGGCCATTGTCTGCACAATGGTATCTGCTGGCCATTGTCTGCACAGTGGTATCTGCTGGCCATTGTCTGCACAGTGGTATCTGCTGGCCATTGTCTGCACAGTGGTATCTGCTGGCCATTGTCTGCACAGTGGTATCTGCTGGCCATTGTCTGCACAGTGGTATCTGCTGGCCATTGTCTGCACAGTGGTATCTGCTGGTCATTGTCTTGCACCACTTCAGTGCCGATATGATATTACTGTTCTTACCGAATTGATACATGCGATACGTGAGTCGTCGTCGTCACCTATTTATTCCTTTCGCGTTACCACTTTACTTCTTTGCTTCACCCCGCCCCAGTATCACCCCTGTATCATGTCTGTGTAGCATCTTGATCACACGTATCACATGCATCACTCGTGTATCGCCTCGCATAATCTACATGACATGTACTACACGCGTATCGAATACACCACTCCCGTATGGCGAACAACACCCAGCGATCGCTCCCGTGTTGTCCATGTGTCATGCCCCTATCACATACACCACCCTACCATCGTCCACGATCACCACGCACCATCCACCATCGTCCACGATCACCCCGCACCACCCACCATCGTCCACGATCACCCCGCACCACCCACCATCGTCCACGATCACCCCGCACCACCCACCATCGTCCACGATCACCCCGCACCACCCACCATCGTCCACGATCACCACCGCACCACCCACCATCGTCCACGATCACCCCGCACCACCCACCATCGTCCACGATCATCACCGCACCACCCACCATCGTCCACGATCATCACCGCATCATACACCATCGTCCACGATCACCACCATCGTCCACGATCATCCCCGCATCCCCCACTATCGTCCACGATCACCGTTGCATCACCCACCATCGTCCATGATCACCCCTCCCCTTCACATCACCGCTGTCACCCGCGCCGTGCGCCGTCGACAGAGCCGGGCAACCTGCAGTTCACCAAGCGCGGCTTCCTCGTGAACGAGTCGATCGGCGAGGCGCAGATCCCGGTGGTGCGTCGTAACGGCGCCGACGGCGAGATCTCCGTCCGCTGGCGCACCATCGACCGGTCGGCACTCTCCGGCAAGGACTACACGGGCGGAGAGGGCGTGCTGGTCTTCAAACACACAGAGGTGAGACTCCCCTTGCCCGCTGGATGACAAGGACTGCACACCGAGGTGAGCCTCCCCTGCCGGCTGAGGGGGTGGTGTCCACCTCCCTATGTCGGCTGAGTGACGGCATCCACCTCCCCTTGCCGGCTGAGGGGGCGGTGTCCACATCTCCTTCCCGGCTGAGCGGCGGTGTTCACCTCCCCTTGGCGGCTCAGGGAGCGATGACCACGTCTGTCTGCCTACAATGATGCCGTGATGTTCATCTCCGCCTATCTGGTGGCACACAGAGGGCAGGTCAGGTTTCGGCTGATGACAATGGTGGAAGCTCTGGTGTGGTCAAATGGACTGCACGTAGACTATTGGGCTCAAGTTTCTTCGGCTGGCTTCAACGATTGCGAGGCTGTGCCATCAAGGCGACTCGAATGGAAGTGAAGAGAGCATGGTATGTATTCAGCATATGCACACTACGTGAGCCATGGAACATCAATGTTTTTAGAACCTTGATGGACCAAGGTCGGATGATAGGTGCAGTATCTACGCGACTAGCTCTACGTATTTTAAATCCTGATTCCACTGGGATATCCCAACAAGAGTTAGTTTTCTGTTAAATCACCAGCCGCATGAAGGCCACATCGAAATCAGCGGCGCCTCTCCATCGCGGAAAGGTTATTTATTTACCACCTCCACAGCTTCCTCTGTCAGCCGGCAGATGTCTCCGTCCAGTCATCAAGTATCTGTATCGCTGAACAGATGCGGCCGCCGTTCAGCTCTCTCGCTAAGATCTGGAGAGGTGCCGGCTGAGTGGAAGGAAGCGATTGTGTTAGCTTTGCACAAAAAAGGAGATCGCACTGACCCAGCTAACTTTAGGCCCATTTCAATTCTCAATGTTGTTGGCAAACTATGTGAAAAACTGGTACATTTGCAGTTGTCGGCTTATTTTGATAGAAATCATGTATTTGTTAGAAACCAACACGGCTTTCGCTCCGGCCACTCAACCGAAACCGCCATGTTGGAGACAATGTCGTACTTGACGTCAAACCGCGATCGTGGTCAGATTTCCGTCTTGTTGACCGCTGATACCTTTGATTCGGTGGAGCACGACCGTCTTCTGGACAAACTCGGTTGGTACGGGATCAGTGACCACTGGTTCAGGGACTGGCTGAGTGACCGCACCCAAAGAATAAAGGACAGTTCCGCTGGACCCCTGCCGGTGACGCACGGCGTCGTCCAGGGGTCCCAGCTGGGACCAAAATTATTTTTGATTTTCACTAATGATCTGGTCTCACATCTAAATTGTGGTAAGCAAGTTTCATATGCAGATGACATTCAATTTTTGGACTCTGATTCGGATATTTCCAGGCTTATACAGCGTGTCGAAGACACACTCAGCGTCGCCCAAAATTGGTTCACTCAGAGCCGACTCAAAATTAACCCAAGCAAAACTGAGCTCTTGATCATTAAACCCCTGCGCAAAAAGTCAGCCCCGTTCAGCATCCAGTTCGGAAACAACAAAATTGAGGCTTCGCCTCACGCTAAGATTCTAGGGGTATTCGTGGATTCGGCTCTTACATGGGAAAAGCAAGTGTCGCAGGTCACTCGGCGGTGTTATTTTGTTCTCGTCGGGCTTTCAAAATTACGTCACAAAATTCCGCGTGAGACAAAGAAACTTCTTGTTCAGGCTCTCGTTTTCCCACACCTTCAGTATTGTTTGACAGTTTGGGGAGGTTGTAACAAATCGCAGAAATACAGAATTCAAAAGATCATAAATTTCGGCGCTCGTATCGTTTCCGGCCAGCACAGACGAGAACACATAACGCCCACCCTTGAGGCGCTGGGCTGGCCGAGGGTCGAGAGGATGGTCGAAGAGCGGGATGTGGCCATGGTCGAGAGGCTCTTGTCTACATCCGTCCCTCCTAGCTTGGCAGAGTGTCTCACCCGTCGTGACGAAGTCTCCAGTAGGCGGACACGAGGTACAGACGCAGATATGCTCGAGCTACCTAGGATTAGGACTGAATTCGCCAGACACAACTTCCCATATAGGGCAATCGCGGCATGGAATGAGAAGTTGAGGAAGGATGCTGGCCACCCGTGATATAGTGCTGCATACGCTCATCTCAAATGTGCTTTATTGTTGTTAGATTTTAAATCAGGAGACGGTCAGTAGGCATTTTATCTTATATTTTCAACTGTGATTTGACGACAGGGCTGAAAAGCCATGACGTACATGCCTTGTTTCTACATTGCCTGGACTATGGAGACCTCAATATATGATTGATTGATTGATTGATTGCTGTTCACCACCGGACGTATCTGCCGGCAGACGGAGCGCATGCTGGAGATCCCCATCACCAACGACTTCTGTCCGGAGAAGGACGAACACTTCGAGTTGGAGCTGCTGGAGCCGACCGGCGGCGCCCGGATCGGCCGCATCAACCGCACCGCCGTCACCATCATCAGCGACGACAGTGAGTGCCGTCCCGGCTCCAGCCGGCTTCCGCTGGGTGCCGAGGTCACGCTGACCTGGGCGCACACAGCACGCACTGCGGAGGTCGACGACACGGCGTCGTCCAGGCGCCAGTGGGGATGCCTCAGAACTGAGGGGATGCGTCAGAACAGGGGAGCACGCTACAGCCGCCACAAGCCTTGCATGCTAAAAGGCATGGGCGTCGCCACCATGGGGGACAGCGGAGCGCATCCAGCTAACATTCGTGACATCCAGCATTACGCCTGTGACGCTGCATGGAGAGATTCGAACCCTCCTGTGCCCTCCCGTCCCATCAGCCCTGCCACAAATCCTTGACTACGACTTGACTTGACGATGCTTTTAGCCCAAAGTCGCGAGAAGTGAAGGGCGTGATCTCCTGCCGTCGACTGCTATGTGTATCGCCACCAGGAGCGCACGTGACCTGTGTGTATCGACACCAGGAGCACACGTGACCTGTGTGTATCGACACCAGGAGCACACGTGACCTGTGTGTATCGACACCAGGAGCACACGTGACCTGTGTGTATCGACACCAGGAGCACATGTGACCTGTGTGTATCGCCACCAGGAGCACACGTGACCTGTGTGTATCGGCACCAGGAGCACACGTGACCTGTGTGTATCTACACCAGGAGCACACGTGATCTGTGTGTATCGACACCAGGAGCACACGTGACCTGTGTGTATCGCCACCAGGAGCACACGTGACCTGTATGTATCGCCACCAGGAGCACACGTGTCCTGGCACGAGTCCATATGCATCACAACAAGAAGCACACATTACCTGGTACGAGTGCATGGCCCGCTACGTGTCGGCCGCATCAACCGAAGAGAAAGGCGGTGACGAGAATCAGTAATAGTTCTGGGGCGATTCTTTCCATCACGATGGTGTCCAGTCCGGGCCATCTACATGTTACAGGCCATGTACATGGTCCGGCACGTGCACATGTCCTGGGCCCGGCAATATCGCGATGGAAGGAATCGCCCTGGAACTATTACTGGTTGTCGTCATCTCATGTATCTTCTGTTCCAGTGGCCCAGTCTCCTCCTTCCCAAGCGTGATGTATGGCCTTATCGGAGAGGTCACGTCGACATAAGTTTCCTCACATAAGTCACTTCACATAGGTTACTGATGATAACTGTCATATCAGCTCGTGACTGAGTTCGGAACCTGCGTGATTCAAAGCTGATGTTCTATTGGTAGATCAGTGCATGAATCACCATAGCGATAGGGGGATTTTGACACTCCACCGCGTCGGCGTCGATAGGTGGAAAATGGTCAAATTGTCATTCAACTAGTTAGTATGAGTGTAATTTGTCAAACCTCATTGTACGCGCACACTGCCCGCAATTTTTGTTTTGCAATCACCACCCAACAACACATGCTGTGTGAGATGTAGTTTATTCGTGGCCAATTAATTGGGGTATATTCAGAGAACACTCGCATTTCAAGAGTACTTGGGGATTCAAGGTCAGCATGTCTGTAATCCCCAGCAGGACACGGAACATTTGCGAAATCTGCGCAGTGGTGCAAACATTTCGGCTGGCCGGCAGCTTCAGCCATTGGTGGTGCTTGTGTTGTCTACTCTAAATTACGAGGCTTAAAATCGCAATGCCGGATAAAATGCGTCATGCATTGCATGGGTACGCACCGGTACCCCACGGGTAACCCAGACTGTCCAAAATAACCATTGTACGTGGAGGGCATGTATCGTGAAATAAATAAATGCTGCAGGTTTGTGGGTCCACACACGTACGTGCAGGGTGACACTTCCCATGCTTTTGATGGGCACTTACCACACATTTGATGAGGTCTAAAATGGAATCTAAAGGCGTTCGCTGGAAATAATGGCATGAAAGCATCGGGCACGACATGGCCGTAGCAGTCAAGGTTCCCTAAAGCCCAAACAAGCTAACCATGGCAGACAGAGCCATGGTGTGACAGAAACTGCACTCCATCCCCTTGCCCCAGTAATTTCTCGAGAAAAAAAAACACATCGCCCCTGTGTATGTGGGTACAGGTGCGCTGGTACAGGGATACCATGCTGTACCTCTGCAGTATTTAATTATTTAGCCGTTATTATGATAATACTTTCTGACCAGTCGTTCAAGGCATTTGACCAAGTGGCAGCGTGCTCCTTTGGCCTTCCTTTGGCCTTCCTTTGGCCTTCCTTTGGCCTTGACCTTATCTGGTGAGTTGCTTCAGACGTCTCCTGGGAGAGACTACCTGGCGTTTACCAACGTGGCACACCTGACCTGGTGTGACCCGACCCGACCCGACCCGACCCGACCCGACCCGACCCGACCCGACCCGACCCGACCCGACCCGACCCGACCCGACCCGACCCGACCCGACCCGACCCGACCCGACCCGACTCGACCCGACCGGACCGGACTCGACCCGACCCGACCCGACCCGACCCGACCCGACCCGACCCGACCCGACCCGACCCGACCCGACCCGACCCGACCCGACCCGACCCGACCCGACCCGACCCGACCCGACCCGACCCGACCCGACTCGACTCGACTCGACTCGACTCGACCCGACCCGACCCGACCCGACCCGATCCGATCCAAGACTGTGACTGTTTTCGTCCAACGTCACCTAACTCGACAATTGCTCGTGGCCCGACCTGAGCTGATCTGAGCCGACCTGAGCTGACCTGAGTTGACGTTGATCGACAGACTTCAACACGGTCATGTCTCGCATGATGAATCTCACCAACGCCAATATCCACGCGGTGGAGATCCACAAGCACACGTGGGGAGAGCAGATCAAGGAGGCCATGACCGTCAACGGCGGAGACGTGGCCAACGCCACCAACATGGACTACGTCATGCACTTCCTCACCTTCGCCTGGAAGGTGGGTCTGCGGCGGCTAGGATGACGTGGCGGGATGGAAGGCTCGTGAGCAGCCTCTTGGTGACGGCGTTGACCTGCTGATTGATTCCGAGGTGTTGGCGTGTCTGGGGGTTGCTCAGCGCCAGATTGAGTTCAGCGTCTTTCTTGATGTCTCTGTCAGTCGAACGTAAAACATTCCAACACCGACCTCACCATGTAACAGCTGCGTCCATAGTTGTGGCAGGTTTTCGACCAGCTGATGCTCATTTGGCAGATGTTGGTAGGCGGCCAATGGAACGCCTAGCATCCTTGTGATAACCACAAGGCAAGCATGTCTTCAAGTCGAGCCCGTAGCTGTTCGTCCGCAGGGGCTTTCATGTAGCAGGTGCTGAGGAAATAAATTATTTCGAATTTTTGGTAGGTGGATGCGTAATCTCACCATTTATTAAGTTTTTTTGCTTCATTCTTTGAACCTTTGTTCTCGTGATCAGTTTAGCTATCTTTTGAAGGCTGAACGCTAACAGGCTTGGTTAAAACACGGATGGCAAAGTTTAGCTTGCCAATGTCGTGATTATTTTGCTGTCGCTATGAGTCAGCGACTGAGGCGGGGGATGTAAGAGGCGGCGAGTGGCTTCTCAGTCGAAGGTTCAGCCATGCTTTGACCTAGGGCGCGTCGTTAGGTCTCCTCCGTGGGGTGCCCAGCCCTACCACGAGTACCTCACCGGCTCTCCGCTTCTGTGCGTTGATGAGGAGCCACTGTTGTCGATGTCTATGGACGCTAGGGTCAGGGCAACGTTTTTTTTTCTTTTTGGCCACCATTTACCTGCCATATACCATATCGCTCCATCACGCTTTAACATCACTCACCCCACAGCACTATACATGTTCGTCAAATTCCTACAACTCAGTGTTATCGCCTGTTTATAATCCCCGCCTACCCACCCCTTGTCATCACGTACGAATATGAAATTCGATTCCACTGGCCCTGAATTAAGCTCGAATGCATCATAGTACCATACCATTGCCGCCCCGGTAGTTCAGTTGGTTAGAGCGCCGGCCTGCACTGGTCTCCCTTGTCCTGGCAAGACAGGGTTCGAGTTGCTTCGCGCGCTCGCATTTCGCCCCCGGCTGGGAGGGTCAGTTGGAAACTGGCCCGATAAAGCCAGGGATGAGATACCGGGGCGGTCGTGTCGGCGCATTAACGGCACGTTAAACTCCCGGCCAAAATTCTGCCGTTGAACTGTAATTAATGTATTGTGCGGTGGTGCCAGGTTTCACGCAACAAGCTCTGCTCAGCAATAGAACCCTGGTTCATAAAGCCACTCCAGCAAGAATTCTGACTATATATTTTGTTTGAATCGTATCAATTAATGCCAACTGACCGGCGGCGTGTGTGCGGCAGATCCTGTTCTCGATCGTGCCGCCGTCCAGCATGGGCGGCGGCTGGCCCTGCTTCATCGTGTCGCTGGTGTTCACCGGCCTGGTGACGGCCGTCGTCGGCGACCTGGCCTCCATCTTCGGCTGCCTGGTCGGCCTGAAGGACAGCGTCACAGGTCAGCAGGTCGTCGACCCGGGTCATTTGTTTGTTGGGTTGTTTACGACGCGCTGTATGCACGATCACGGTTAGTGGCGCCGCCCGCAATGTTTCGCCGGTGGGCCGAGGGATTTGGAAATGTTTCGAGTGGTGCGAGTGTTGAACCCGGTACCTTGGTATCCAGAGCCCAACACCTTAACCACTGGGCCACCCCCGCCCCCGCCCCGACCCGGGCCACTGACGTATGCCGAGGACACGGTGCGGTGTGTGTGTAGTCCTGGACCCTGGCGTCGGCGAGCGTGAACCTCGGTCCGTCAAGTTCGCTGAGTTGACGTACATTTTATGATCGCGGTAAGCAACTCCTTTTCTGCATCTGGACTCTTAAGTGTGGTTAATGTTGGTTTGCAACTTCTGGAGATTAAGTAGAAACAAGTGGAATAAGAATCCAATGGCGTGAGATTTACCTCTAGTTTTGTTCCACAGCTAGACAGTTCAACTCATGCGAAGCCTGGGTTAAAAGCAAACATACTCCCTTTGGCGTTTTATCAAAGAGAAATACGTATGCACTGTGCCATTGCCAATCATCATCATTCACCAGAAGAAATCATCCAGGGGAAAAAGAACAGGCTAATGTTCCAGAATGCTAATGTTCTGGATGGCAAGACGGCGGAACACGGCTGTGTTTTCCAGTACTGATCAGGAGTCCAGGATCATGCACCATTGCCAGATGATTGGTCGAGCATGGATGGTGTCAGGTGCGTGCGTCATGCTAATTTCACAAATTACACCCCTTCATCGTGGTAAATGGCCAGCAACCAAATAACAGCAATCGTTAGGTGCAGCGTCCTCTCTATTTTGTATCTTTGGTCCGTACCATGATGTAAATGTCAAAGGGAATTCGATGAACACCAGAGACAAATCTCCGAGCCATCTATTCATACCAGCAATTATCCAGCTGATAATGATATATCTGGTATGACCATTTTTTAAACAATTAATGAGCTTTCTGAGCTCCTAGCGGCTCCTAGATTTTTGTAAAGTACCATCTGACGACGGAGCCGCTAGCAGCTCCGAAAGCTCATTAATTGATTTAAAAAATGGTCATCCCAGATATATCATTATCATTATAATACTCCCTTTAATATGTCTATGAAAAAATTAATAATCCAGCTCTTTCGCGAATCGGAACTACAATTGTTATATCTTGCATGTACGAGTGGAGGTGATGCAAACGTGAGATCACAGCTATTCTTACTTGGGGAAATACCAAGCAAGGTAGTTGTGCTCAGTACCGATGAGATTAATGCACTGGCTATTTTCTCATATGCCAGCACCGTGTTCGAAAGCAACCCCTCTCCCATTTCTCGACCCATCGGTGCGGTGCCCAGATGGTTACCACGAACGGCATCAGCAGCACTATTCCGGCTTACCTCAAGAGGCTCCATAACACTTCGCTAGCCGATTATCCACCTAAATTGCACCTGCCGCTATTGTTAGTCCATGAGATGTTCCGGCCTACACTGCTGGGCTGCGCCAAGTAATACAGTGGTTTGTCGTTTTGGCGATCGGTGAGTTTCGCCCGTCAATATACCTCGGTGGGTGCGAGTAGCCCAGGGGCAAGGTGTCCGTCTCCCAGCTGAAAACTTGTGGGTTCTAGTCCCACCTGTCGCTACTCTTCGCCCGCGACCAGTGGGTGTGAGATATTGGCGACGATATATGACACAGCAGTCTACGAGTCGCAACACCAGTGTCCACCGGCATGCATCGGCTTCTCTGTTATGTTCTTTCGTTTTTTTGCGTGCCTCTTTTCGCTCGCCTCCTCGCCGGCGCCTCCTCCGTGTCTCCCCCTCCCGTCGCCGATTCTCATCGTGTTTTCCCTTGTAACGTCACCAGAGTACGCCGTTCCCATGGTTACTCACTGTCCGCCCGACTGCAGCCATCACCGCTGCTGACGTCACCAGAGTACGCTGTTCCCATGGTTACTCACTGTCCGCCCGACTGCAGCCATCACCGCTGCTGACGTCACCAGAGTACGCCGTTACCATGGTTACTCACTGTCCGCCCGATCGCAGCCATCACGTTCGTGGCTTTGGGAACTTCGCTGCCCGACACTTTCGCCTCGCGCACGGCCGCCATCAAGGAGAAGCACGCCGACATGGCCATCGGCAACATCACCGGCTCCAACAGCGTCAACGTGTTCCTCGGCCTCGGCCTGCCCTGGCTGATCGCCTCCATCTACCACGCCGTGAAGGGCGCTCAGGTGAGCCTGCCCGTCGGTCTGACGCGACACGTGCGATGTGGGTGGCCCGGCTGTGACGATGCTGGCCGGATTTGCAGACGTTCCGGGTCGATCAACTCCCGCCAGAGGCTGCGCTTGTGCTGGTCGTTCCCGCCAAATAGACGGCGGAAGCGCGATTGCTTGCGTTGGCATGGGGATAATTTCAGCCCGCCAGCGAGCTGTTTGGAGATGGACTTCGTTGTTATCACCCAAGGGCTTGGATAGATCGGTCGGTCTGTGGGCACATTTTTTAGCTAAGCACCTGCTGTTTACGTGCGCCAGTTGGGAGTAGGCGGGTCTCTTAAGTTAGGCCTTCACATGCCATGCCAGTCAGCGATGTTTTTTTTTCCAGTTTCTAAGTGCTAACGTGGGCATCATTGTGTAATCGATGTCATCTGTAGCCTTATGCCCAGAATTAGTTCAAGGAACACGATGAGGATTAATCACAATAAAATGAATATATATATATATATATATATATATATATATATATATATATATATATATATATATATATATATATATATATATATATATATCTTCTTCAGTTCTAGCAAACTTAGCAACCGTAATTGTAAAACAATGTCACAATTAAACGCGTGTCGTTCGGTTGTTTTTGTTCAATTGATTTTTCCAGACTGGCCCACGTTGCCGCCACCAGACGCAGTACTCGCTATTTGTGCTACACTTTAGTTGCGTGTATGCGACATAAATATGGTGGAAGCTCTCCGTCGGATGGGCCCGACTTGCTATGCCAGCTTCATTCCCGCTCTGCACTAAATGTGCACCTATCAGCGAGGCGTGGCCTATTGCTATCTGTTTATATCATGTTGCAAAAAAACGTCCCTGGGAACGCTGCCCAAGGTGATTCGGCAGACCGTGCCTCAGTATAGGTGTTGTTTGCTTGAGTGATTTGATACCTGCTCTGCCCTAATCCATGGATTGTTTTCTCAGCAAGTCGATAGCCGATAGCCGATAGCCGATAGCCGATAGCCGATATCTCGGTAGTACCATTGTCCTCAAAGTTGGGTCAGCGTAGGATTTCTGTCGATGGATTTTCGTCTTTTGCTTTCTGTGTGATCCAAGCAGCACCTTGACAACTGCTTGACCAGCCATCATGTATCCACTTGCAGAACCCCGACAACTCCGACGGAATTTTCCACGTGGATCGCGGCACCCTGGCCTTCAGCGTCGCCATCTACACCGCCTGCGCCACCATCTGCATCGGCATCCTGATGCTGCGTCGCTACGTGAAGGCCTTCGGTCCCGGAGAGCTGGGAGGTAAGACGCCGCCGGAGCTCGTGCTGCCCCCGCCGAGTGTGTGTGCTAACGCGGCACCAGGTGCGTGATAAACCTCCCGCGGTAGGCCTTGGTAGGCTATGTTCCCAATATCAGAATTAAGCGTGCTCAGACTGTCCGAAAAACGGGCCTCGATGCTCCGTGTGGTTCTATCCGTCGTCGTTGCATCAATATCACAGTGGTATTATTTTACGCCGTCGAACTTGTACTCTCCTTCGTTTTAGCATCACGGAATTGAACTGCCAAACTGTGCTTCCGAGTTGTCTCCTTGCCAACTGCGGAGTTCACAGGACGGCGTTAGTTCGCTAAGTCATGGGACATACATTGGTATGTACATAGGACAGTGTCGGTTGGTGGTCACGGCGTTTCTATGCATTTACTGAACTTAATCCGAATGTGCCATCGACTGGTTTTACGGGAGGCTGATGCTACGGACGGCTGATGCCACATACACCTTGTTGAATCGACGACCCTTGACCCACCACCCGACCCTTGACCCACCACCCGATGGGGAAAGTCCAGTCCGGCGGCGTAGTTTTAGCCGAACGCTTGGCCTGTTGCCAGAGCAGCCACACAGCTAATTTGCCAGATACCCTCCCTGTTCGGTTTCTGCCGATTATCACGCGCCACAGTGAGCGTTGTGTGGGACTCGAGCCCAATTTCCGCCATGGGGGCGGGCTTCACGTGCCGCGCTGTCGGCCTCGGCTCCACCTGGGACTTGTGTCTGCATGCCCGGCGATTTGTGTACGATCTCTGTGTGTGATCACGACGTTATTTTCGACAGGCTCGACGGGTCTGAAGTACGCGTCGGCCGGCTTCATCTTCTTCCTCTGGCTGGTCTACATCCTCTTGTCGTCGCTGAAGGCGTACGATAAAATTCCGGGTTTCTAGACGTCTACCATCGCTGCTGAGGAGTCTCCCTTCTGTGGCCGGCCTCCGGCACTTCTCCCCGTCAGAGCTCTCAGTGCCCGGCCTCCGGCACGCCTTGCTCCCCTGCGAGTGCCAGCATCTGGGGGGGGGGGGGATCCTGCATCTTTGACGGTGCCCGACTGACCCACTTCGCGTGACGCGTGACGCGTGACGCTGGCTCGTGCGCTGCCGCAATTTCCTGTCGTACCCGGTGGCGCTTCTGTGCCGGAACAGTTCCGCCAATCTGCGTTGTCCCCCGTGACACCGCCTCCTCCTGCAAGGCAATCTCCCGGCGTATGATGTCGTCAGGAGCGCTACCCGTCCGCCGGGAGGCCGGAATGTGTTCGGGGCAAGCTGGTCCGAGGCGGGAGTAGCCTTCAGCCAGACGAGAATGGAAACCTCAAGTGTTGCAGTGTGGTGTCGGTGACAGCTTTGCCAGCTTGGGTCGGTGCCGACCTTGTGTCGAGGAGGCGCTGCGTGTTTGAAGTGTGCATTGCGCTGTGTGACTGGTGTGTTTGAAGTGTGCATTGCGCTGCGTGGCAGGTGTGTTTGAAGTGTGTATTGCGCTGTGTGGCAGGTGTGTTTGAAGTGTGTATTGCGCTGTGTGACTGGTGTGTTTGAAGTGTGTATTGCGCTGCGTGGCAGGTGTGTTTCAAGTGTGTATTTCGCTGCGTGACGGGTGTGTTTCAAGTGTGTATTGCGCTGCGTGCTGGGTGTGTTTCAAGTGTGTATTGTGGTGCGTGCTTGGCCGAATGGTGCGATTTCCTGCTCGCCAGTGGTGTATGCGCGGCAGCGGTGTGTTGGCTGGTGGTGCCCGCTGTGTGGTGACAGGCCGCTGGGCGGAGCGCGTGACGCCCATGATGTCAGTGGGGGTCGTTAATCGCGTGCTCCACGCTTATCGGGCTTTCAGCCTCGCTTAAAGGAAGGTGTGCGGTGCGTCCAGGCGTGTTTGCGCTTTTTACGTCCTTTACACACGTGTGCTCATCTATTCTATGGCACGTTCGATTCTTGGTCATAAAACGTTCACAAACGGCGATATACTTATCCGAGCTTTGTACGTTTGTAGAATGTTCTGCTTTTTACTTTCTCCTGTCGTTTTGTTTATCTTCTTCATAGAAGATCGCCTTTGATCGGTATCATTTTGTCCGTTGTGATCAGCAGCATAGTTAGTGTTTACTTGCCTTCATTTGTATTTTAGTTGATAAAAGATCAGAACAGCCTGATGCAGTTATCTTTTCCTATGGTAAAGAATGCATCTCTTGTGCATAGCTGGGAATGTGGCGTTCACCACCTCTGTGTCGTCTTGTGTTTCCCCATAGACTACATGCGTCTACTAGAACTTTCCCATGTTCACTTGGCACGCGCAGGTCGTTTCACGGCGCTTCTGCCGGAATTTCTAATGCACGTGTTTACCGAATGGGGCCGCCGGTTGTCAAAACCCAAACGTTATTTATGGCAGATTGGGGCTGTGGTAGTGTCTCTATTGTGACCCCCACTCCCACCCTCCCCTCCTCTCCAAATCACCGAAATCCATTGATGCTGGTGGGCGGCACGAGAGGTCATGTAGTCGTGCGGTCTGAAGATGGCGCCACAACAGTTGTGCGCAGCTCTCGTTCACACCCGGAGATACCCGGTTATAATTTAAATTCATATGGCGCCATTTCGGGGTTGAAACGTGCACGACGTGTCGCCGAGTTTTGCCAGATATTTATCGCAGGATGAATTCTAGGCTGGTTCAGATGACTGCGCGGGCCACCGGCTCGTTTGAGGAACGCTGGAATGCTGGAACTACGTGGGTCACAGGCGCATGTCGGGTACAGGCTGGAACTGTGCGGGCCACAGGCTCGTGTGGGTACAGGCTGGAACTGCGCGGGCCACCGGCTCGTGTGGGTACAGGCTGGAACTGCGCGGGCCACAGGCTCGTGTGGGTACAGGCTGGAACTGCGCGGGCCACCGGCTCGTGTGGGTACAGGCTGGAACTGCGCGGGCCACCGGATCGTGTGGGTACAGGCTGGAACTGCGCGGGCCACCGGCTCGTGTGGGTACAGGTTGGAACTGCGAGGGCCGCAGCCTCGTGTGGGTACAGGTTGGAACTGCGCGGGCCGCAGGCTCGTGTGTGGTACAGGCTGGAACTGCGCGGGCCACCGCCTCGTGTGGGTACAGGCTGGAACTGCGCGGGCCACCGGCTCGTGTGGGTACAGGCTGGAATTGCGCGGGCCACCGGCTCGTGTGGGTACAGGCTGGAACTGCGCGGGCCACCGGCTCGTGTGGGTACAGGTTGGAACTGCGCGGGCCGCAGCCTCGTGTGGGTACAGGCTGGAACTGCGCGGGCCACAGGCTCGTGTGGGTACAGGCTGGAACTGCGCGGGCCACCGGCTCGTGTGGGTACAGGCTGGAACTGCGCGGGCCACCGGCTCGTGTGGGTACAGGCTGGAACTGCGCGGGCCACCGGCTCGTGTGGGTACAGGCTGGAACTGCGCGGGCCACCGGCTCGTGTGGGTACAGGCTGGAACTGCGCGGGCCACAGGCTCGTGTGGGTACAGGCTGGAACTGCGCGTGGCCCAACACTATTGTCGTGGTTCGACTGCTCCGATGAGTTGGTTATTCGCGGTAGCTTTCACGATGTCGGATGATGCATAACGTCAGATGATGCATAAAGCTACGCTTCTAACCTCAGCGCTGCTGGTCAGCTGCAGGGGTAAACATATTTAACTGCAGTCTTAATTTAATTCGTATTTCCCCGTGCGTGTAACACATCCGTAACACATGCCGTAAGGGCACCACTAATCTGACCCGTACCTCTCCGTTCGTGTAGCACATCCGTAACACATGCCGTAAGGGCACCACTAATCTGACCCGTACCTCTCCGTTCGTGTAGCACATCCGTAACACATGCCGTAAGGGCGCCACTAATCTGACCCGTACCTCTCCGTGCGTGTAACACCGTGTCAACCCCAAAATGGCGGTAATATATTTTCCTCGAATTGTCGTGTTCTGTACAAGAGGCAGCGGTCGACTTGGAGCGGCTGGTCACGTGCACGAAGACCTCTGCAGCAGTCTGTCCAGGCCGGGTAGGGCGTCGCACGGCAGTGTTGGCGGCTCTATCCGCTGTCAGTCCCGCAGACTGGACCAGCGATCTTATAGACACTGTTGATGTTGGGCAGTAGGCTGGGGCTGAAGGTGCGCCAGACAGCGGTGTAGACAGGCGGTCCTTTGTGCGACTGCTGGAGCTGAAGGTGCGACAGATAGCGGTGTAGACAGGCGTTCCTTTGTGCGACTGCTGTTGCTGCACGTCAATCGTTCCGTGGGGCTTGTTTCACCGGAAGCTGTTAACAGTGTCGTGCGTGACAGGTACAAGGAGGCCTGCCGGCAGCTTGGACTGCTACGTAGCTTGACATTTTGCCATGAAGGAAGCGGTTGTTACATCAATGCCACTCAACGTCAGACATCTGTTGGTTCTGATCCTTGCTGGAGGTGACTGGTCTCGTGACTGTAAACAGACTCAAATTCACTAACATGCTGAGTTCAGATATCAAATATCTGAAGACCTGGTATACAGGCGGACAGGTCAACATCGTGATTTACTGAAACGACAGCTGATGGAGGTGTGCTCAGAGGCACTTGGTCACGTGCAGATAATTGTGGCGGGCATCAATCAATGGACACACAGTTGACACACAGCGGTCCAAGCAGCCGTTCAACCACAACACCTCGACTCTGTGGTTGTGACTGGCCACGGTGAGGTAGAGGCACAGGTGGCAGTGCTGATACCTGACCAAGAGGCGGTGTTCTCCGAGATAGTTAGTCGTTCGAACACACCGACCGCGGATGAGATCCACCCCCGCAGGTTACTGGTGACTGTGGCAACACGCGCCTCGAAAACTTTATAACCGACTGGGTAGAAGTGCCGGCTGTTGCACGTGCAGCTGCGACTGCCTCTGGCGTGACGACGTGCATGTTCCATGGCAGGAGAGCCGTACACTCGCAGTTCGCGGTATCTGCTTCGCTGCAGTACACGCGACTTCCATCGAGTGGTATGTGAACAAGAAGTCAGCACTGAGGAGACAGCTGAGGCGTTTTCCAATCCTCTGGGGAATAGCTCATGACAGTCGAGGCGGTTGACGAACTGCTCAGCGATCTTGCAGACGGTGATATGTCTTTCTGTTGATTTATCGGCATCCCAGCACCGTTGAGTGGCGCCTGGAGGCAGATCCTGTGCGTTGTGCCCGGTGAAGATTGTGCCAAAGTGGACGGCTGGCTAAAGTCGTCAGAACTTCGGAAACGCGTGGATGTTTTCCAGCTACCTACCAGCACGCGCGCACTCCGAGACAATGCCGGAGACGCTGAGCAGCTTAGCAAGCTGTTGTTGGCTGCTGGGGACGGGGTGTTTCCGCCGACGGTGTTGGACTGCGTGTCGACAATGCCACTTGACCAGCTGACGGGCGGTGTGTACGGTGCGGATGTCGCGTGCGTCTGCCTGATGCTGAATGACCGAGTGAGCCGAACACACAGTTGTAAACACGGACGTGACTGTTGTAAACGGCTCGGTTACCGCTGAGGTGCTCGGCAGGATGCACAGATGCAGGAGTATTGATGCGATGACTGGCCCTAGTGCAGTGCCACTGGCCGCCGACACACTGAGCGGGGTAGAGATCTCCGGACTGCTACAGCATGTGATTCACCTTAAGATTGGCGACTTTGTTCTTAACCCGGTCTCTCCGGTCAGATTCTCACACCCCGTCTCGGGGGGGGGGGGGATAAACACCCCCCTCTAATCTCCAAACTAAGCGTCGCACGAAAACGAAAGAGGTGTCATCGGAAAGCGCTCGACGAGTAGGGCCAGACACCACCCCCAATTGTTTCCCGCCGAAAGTGACGTCACTAGGGGGCCTAGATTTTCACGACTTACATCATGTTTTGGCTCTGGGGATTTCATTTTGGGGGATACTCGAAAAACCAAAAATTATTTGGAATCAGAAAAGGAAGACCAAATTGACCATGGCCATAACATTTTTGGCCACCCAAAAATCCCAATTTTATTTTTTCGGAAGTTCAAAATTTTGAGTTTTCTTTAAATTTTAATTTTCTAATGGGTAATCGGACAGAAAAACGGTGTTCGAAGTCAACTTGCAATAATAAGAAATGCTTACTTTAGCCAGAATCTTCGATTTCAACCATGATGGGCAAATATGCAAAACTAATAAGTAATAAAAAACGGAAAATAAAAAATTCCTCTGGTGAATTTTTTGTGTCCCTAAAGATAAGCAAACGTTGAAAGTTTCATTAAAATATCTTCATCCGTTAAAGCGTGACGACTGGTTGAACGTTTTTGGAGGTGATCTCACTTGACCTTCACTAACTCGTTGACCCTAGATGACCTGACCTCAAAATTTTGACACAACATGCCAAATTGATGTGGAAAAAGGTATGCCAAATTTCGGCGCACTGCCGCACGCCGTTCTTTCACTATCCGCGAAAAACTTTAGGGAGTAACCCCCCCCCCGATACGGCACGGGTTAATGTGTGAATAAAATGGATTTGTGTCTCCCTCCGGAGTGGTAGTAGTGATCATAGGTGCAGCCGAAATGTCGGTATAAAGTGAAACTAAAGTCGGAAAATTTGATTTTCTAGAAACGAATAACAAAATAAGTTGTGGAACTTTCTGAACACAGAAATAGTGTGGTCACAATCCGAAGAGTTTTTTAAGGGGGCGCAGTCGTGAATGTTTTTGCCTCACCCCTTTGGATTCCTCGGACGCCCCTGCTTATACCCATGCTATTGTAGCAAATTATAAAGATCGTTTCTTAGCGAGACATGGCACACACAGGCATTGGGAGGTCCAAGGCTGACATTTTATTTACAAGTGTGACAAACTGCTGTGCCACATTTTATTTGCTAATCTAGCGATAGAGTCGCAAGCATTAGGAGACATGTTGAAGACATGACTAGTCATCGCAAGAGTAGGCCCCTCGGTGGTAAGGCAGCGTGAGTATCTCGCAACATCAATTTGTCTATGACACAGGCTGCTCATGGTACTCACACGTGCAATGAAGATGACTTTCCAGATGAGAGGATGGTACAGAAAACCGAATGCGTGATTTCGACAAAACATTCGCGTGATTTATCCCTGTTACACTTCCTATGCGGATGCCAGTCCCAATCAGTATTTGCCCACGACTGTGATATTCACCTGTGATCGACGGCAGCTCGCTCAAGAGTTCGAATTTTGAATTATTTCCGGCAGCAATGAAGGGAGGCGTGATCATCACATTATTCTTTCTTCAGCAAGCAGGTAGGTGCTGAGAGCCAAAAGTGGTTGCGTTTCAAGTGTAAGCGCGTGTCATATTTCTTATTTAGCTGAGATACAAAGGCTACGAAATATTCTTATTCGTATCTTGGGACAAACAGAACACAAGGCTTACTTATTAGATAATTTCACAGCCGGCTGAGATATTCCAAATTTAGCCTACGTGGCGTAACAGCCGCACATTCTGCCAATGTTCGATCCATTATAGAATACCTTAATGTACTTTGGACCGGTGCAGCAGGTTCCCATAGAGTGGGTTTATCGGGTTCAACACAACTGCCTAAGTTGTTTTCGGTCCCAAACTCAGTCCGGAAATTCTCATTCATTTTCCTGTGTTTCCCATTTTCGTTTTCCTGAACGTTGTTAAAAAAAAGTGTGTGTGTGTGTGTGTGATTGACCAGCCTGCCACCGTGTGGTGATGTCGGCTGTTTCCGGTAGTGTCTAGATGAATGTGGTGGTGGGTTATGATTGATGGAATGACGTGGTCGGGGTTAGGATGAATAGGATAGGTAAGGTCGACTTGAAGTAAGGTGTTGAAGTTAGGTAGTTGAAGATGACAGAGTAGAGCTGGGTAGAGGTGTGATGGGCTGTCCTGAAGTTCCGGCTGCAGGTTGTTGAGATGCTGAAGAAAGCGCAGTAGAGAAGAATGACGAGAAGAGAAGCAGTCCGGACGGTGCTGCTTGGGGTATGGGGAGCAGACGGGGGGGGGGGGTTGGGGTTGGGTCATCGCCTTTTGATTAAACATTGCAAGAAGACATGTATGCACTTTGGGGTTCATGGTATTTTTTTTTTTTTTTTTTTTGATTATCATTATTATTATTATTTTTTTTTTTTGTATATGTATGTAAGCGTACACATACTGATTTTATTTATTTATTTATTTTTTTTTTCCTTTTCTTTTCTTTTCTTTTTTTCCCCTTCACAGGTGTTTAAAAAAACTTCCAACTCCACTATATGCCCTCATGGCGCACCTATTTCAACCTTTTGTCGACCAGGAACAAAATTGCTTTTTCTCTTCTGTCTTGTGTCTCCCTTCACGTGGCGGCTCGGTCGACCCACGCTCAAAACATCGTTGACGATCCCGATGGCTGGGCTCAGCACGGTGCGGTCGGGTCTCTTCTGAGCAGTGATAAATTATTCGCGCAATAGGGTGGAATGTACCACCAACTGGGCACTGAATCGACATCCCTCCTAAAGGAGTATCAACGTCGTACTTCTTGGTGCGTCTTCGTGAAGTCTTCATTCCTCGCTTCTGACTGTATCCCGTTCACAAGTAGCATTGCTTATGCTCACCATAACGGATCCGGAATCGTGATAACGAACATCCCGTAGCGTGATTCCAGGCGAAGGGATTACCTATGATGTGCTATGTTATACATTGCCAGTTTATAACATAGGTGTTTGCATCGTACTCGTTGATATCAGTGTCCCCAAATTAGGTACCTCCCAAAACACGCAAAGCGGAAACAGCGATATGTACGTAATTGTCTCAAAACCGGGCTTGCAGGACTTAACAAATTTTTTTATAACATTATTTCCAAGGCGATTTCGACATCCTGCTTTACTCGTTTCGACATCTCACACCTAACGAGAAATTATTATTTTAACACTGCTTCTGAGAGGATCCTACGCTCAACAGACGCCTGCGGCTCTGGCGCCAGAAGCGGATTTGTTTTATTACAGGTTATATGGTTGTAAATATGGGGGTTTGGCGTACTTTGGACATCTTGGTGAAATGCGTTCAGTGTGTGATGTCTGTCATGCTGTTTGTGTGTTGTTTGTCATGCTGTTTGTGTGTTGTTTGTCATGCTGTTTGTGTGTTGTTTGTCATGCTGTTTGTGTGATGTTTGTTTATGTGTGCGTGATGTTTGCTTATGGGTGTGTGATGTTTGTTTATGATGCGTGTGTGATGTTTGTCATGTTGTTTGTGCGATGTTTGTTTTCGATGCGTGTGTGATGTTTGCCGTGCTATTTGTGTGATGTTTGTTTATGATGGGTATGTGATGTTTGTCATGCTGTTTGTGTGATGTTTGTTTATGATGCGTGTGTGATGTTTGTTTATGATACGTGTGTGATGTTTGTTTATGATACGTGTGTGATGTTTGTGCGTGATGCGTGTGTGATGTTTGTCATGCTGTTGCACCCCTTCTATCGAGCTAGATTCCACACGTGTTTGCCATTGTGTCTTTTTTCATTCTGCATTTTATCACCCTTTCAAGCCCTTTTTGGGTACGCGTTGCTACCATGCATCTTGTTCATTTTTGCTGCTGTTCTTCTGGTGTATTTGTATTGCAATATTTGCTGCACTACTCGCGTTCGCAGTTTTAAAACTGCATGGTGGTGTTTTAAGGACTTTATTTCACCAGTACATGTAGCATTTCCCCGTTGGTGATACGATCAAAATCACGTTGCTATTTTATTGTAATCTTAGATGGTGGTGGTGATGTGATTAATAAATTAAGCAAGAAATTGAATGATTCAGTGTCAAATGTGCTTCAAATGATTGGATGCTTCTCTAATTCCACACTATGCGTCGCACGAAAAAGAAAGAGGTGTCATTGGAACGCGCTCGATTAGTAGAGCCCGAAACCATCCCAAAAATATTATCCCCTCGAAACGTAACGTCGCACGTCACGACTAACGTCATGGTTTTGCTCCTGGAGTTCATTTTGGGAAATGTTTTGAAAAAAAAACTTATTTGGAATAAAAAATGAAGGCGAAATCGACCATGATCTCAAAATGTTTGCCCACCAAAAATAGGAAAAATGACATGTTCTGATATTTTCAAAATTTCTAGTTTCTATTCATTTAAATTTTATTTTCTAATGAGTAGAGCGCACCGAAAAAAACGTTGTTTTAAGTAAATTTAGCTTCATAAAAGTGCTTACCTGAATCTTTCACTTCAGCGCTAATGGACAAACATGCAAATCAAATGTCATGAAAAACGAACAATTAAAACATTCCTCTGGTGCGTTTTGTTGCGTCCCTAATGATGAATAAGTGATGAAAGTTTCATTCCAATATTTTTTCCCCGTTAAAGTATGACGACTGGATGAACTTTTGGAAGGTAACCTCACTTGACCTTGACCAAATCGGTGACCGTGGATGGCATGACCTCAAGATTTGTACACAACATGGAAAATTAATGTGGGAAAAGGTATGCCAAATTTTGGCTCGCTGCCGTGCTCCGTTTTTTTCACTATCCGCGGAAACCTTAAGGGAGCGGAAAATACCCTTGAGACGTTGCGGGTTAATGTGCTTATTATCGAGGAAATTGCCATTCCCAGTGAGCGGTTTTATTCACGCAGTCACGGATTGTTGCTCATCCACTAAAGCTACTTATCGATATATTGTAATACAGGTAATAAAGGTGTAGGTTTACACGAAGTCTACATGAAGACATTAAAAATACCCTCATTGAAAACCGAGAAGGAAAGTTCAACATGGTTGTGCAAAAGTCAGCGCCTCAGTTGAAAAACATGAACCTAACGCAACATATACCAAGAATGTAATTCTGACTCTGCAATGACGACTCCAAAAGCATATACCTATGTGTTGACATACTCTTGAGCTCTCGCAGCATTGGCGTTCCCAAGGAAGGCGCAAAGCCCAACTCCCCTTGAGAGGTGGTGGTCCCCCAGGAATCGAGCCGGAGTTCGGAAACATTGTATAAGGACTCCGAAAAATCACGCTGGGCCCCCAAAAACCGCGCCAGAGCCTGAACAATCGCGCCGGAGCCCCCAAAATCGTGCAGAAGCCATACATATTTCCCTCTGGGCACCAAATCTTCACGTCGGGGCCCACGCTAAGTACAGTGGAACCAGAAAATTCGCGTCAGGGACCCCAAATATCGTTGGGGCCCCAAAATTACTTCGAGGCCCCAAGCTAAAAGCAGCAGGGCGCCGACAACTCACACTTGTACCCAAGAAATTGCGCCAAGGACCCCACTCAAAGATTGCATTGAAGCCTCATGATTTCCGTCGTGGTCGATGTGAATACAGCGTGGCTCGGAAACTACCCCAAGAGCCCGAAAAATTGCTCCCATTACAAAAAGGGAAACGCGCTGGATCCCAAAAATAACACGGGAACGCGAAAAATGAAATCAAGTCGAGGCAACGACAAATTAAGCACAGAACGATAAAATAAATCTGGGACCGAAAAAAACCGCTCCGTTGTACCAACAATTGCGCCATAGATTTTAAAATCACGTTAGATCTCGAAATAAAGCGTGTCAAGTCGCAAAACGAAATACGTGGAGTTACAAAATTTGTATCGGTGTCCAAACATCTCGTCCGGTCCCAAAAACGAACCGGCACTCTGAAAAATCAGTTGGGTCCTGGAAAAGCTAATCCGACTCCGACAAATTCAGAAGAGGTCCGAAAAAATTGCGTCAGTCACATAAAACTTGCGTCGGGGCCCTACAACTCTCGTTAGGGTCCCAAAAGCTCGCGCCTGGACCAGAATCACCGCGCTGCGTCCTCGAAATATCGCAACGGCATCCTAAAAATTACGTCGGGTTTCCCAAGTGAGTACAGCGTGGGACCGAAATTTGCATCGGGTTCCGACAAAAAATGAAGCCGGACCCATCCAAAAATTAGGTGGGACACCGACAAATAAATGGCCGAGCCAGGAAAATAGCTCTGGAGCCTCACAAATCACCTAGAACCCCGTGAAAAGATGTACCGGGGCTCGAAACATCGCGGTTGGGAACCCAAGTATGGCGCCAGGGTCCGAACAATCATGCCGGGACTCGGAATTTCGACCCTGGCTCCGAAAAATTCAGAAGAGTCCCGAAAAAATCGAGTCGAATCCAGAATCGAGAAAACCGCGCCGAAGTCCCGAAACCTCGTGCCTGGACATGAACAATAGTGCCGGTACCCCCAAAAATTGTGCCGGAGTTTTCAAAATCACGTTAGAGACATAAAATTGGCGTCTGGGGACAAATAAACGGCGCAAAAAGATACCAGGCTTGAAATAGAAGAGATAGGGCCCTAAATAAACACGCGGAGAGCACTCAGAAACTCACCCAAGGACTTCAAAATACACCGGCGCAGCAAAGACAGCATGAGGACCTAAAAAAACAGACTGGGGCCCACAGATAGCGACATGGTCCTTGAAAAACGCACCGAGCACTAAACACACACATGGGGTCCTTCCAATACACGTGGGTTCCTCAAAACTATCGTGGTCCCACACGAAAGTAATAAAGCCCTAAAAAGCGCCGGGGTCTGAAAAGCACACCGAGATCCACAAAAAAATGCACCACTAAAGCGCTATTGCCCTAAAATATATCAGTCCACGAAGGTAAGGCAACTGACCCCTCACCAATCCCCCAAAAAAGAACACAGAACCACCACAAGGCCTAGGCTAGTACCTAATCTGGGAGCATGTTTAAAGCATACAGGTGACGTACATGAGAGCTCAGGGAGATATCCGACATTATTTTCCACGATAAAATGTGGGACGAGGAGCAATAATCTTCCAATTGAATTCATCGAATTTTGCCAGCGAGCTGAGGTTGACTTGGGAAGTTACCAATTCACCTATGTATATGGTATACATAACAGGGTCTTTCGACGTACCACAAATAGCTAATTTCAGTCACGTGCCATAAGGGTGAAGGTAGGGCTGAGGAAGATGGAGAACGTTGAAAAATCGATCAAACCATGAACCCGTGAATTTCCCCCATTGATCTTTTCTTAAAATAGGCCCTGAACCGAACGTTGTTGGTCCAGAAAGCCATTGCTAAGAACATGTGACGTGTTCCAGCAGATATCACACCACCAAATGCTTCGCCTGAAAGGAATTATAGCAGGCTAAATGCAGGCTAAATGCATTCGGGCAGGCTCAAATATGCCCCATAATTAAATGACTGATCCAACAGATGACCTAAAGGATGGTTGGACTAGTGCATTACTCATTTATGTACGTATTCGAAGGCGCACAAAATCAACTTCCTATTTTGTAGCTATCTATCTGCAGCTGCGTGTACGATTTGGTTAACATCATCACTTCTTAGCCTCTGAAGAGAAAAAATACATACGAACATTATGCATTGTTTCCATGTAGTTGTTCGTGAGGTATACTATTTTAATATTCGTTGTATCGTACGACAAGGAAAGTGCACTTTTGCGCTTCGAGTACCTGTCGCGTATTCCTTCACCCCATTTACGTGGGGAATACTTGTCGCACCACGATTGCAACTGCGCTATTCGGCATTTAAGGGATATGACGACAAAGCACAGCGTAAGAGGTAGCAAGCTTAAGTGTACGCTTCGCATACGATTGGCAGTAATGCAGCAACTTCGTACTATTTTTCGGAATGTAGAAATCAGCGGCGAGTAAAGTAGCACACTGTGGAATGTCGGCACAGAGTACATCGACATGTCCAATAATTGTTCTTACTCCCTGAGTGTCGCGATACAAATTTTGGGTAGAATTTTGTTCGATCGTTTTGCTTCGGTATTGAAAAAGGTAAAACATTGAAGCAGGGATGATAAAGTGGCATACCACTTGTCCTGGGACGACTACATCATATCGGGCGTCGGTAGCCCCGTGGTTAAGCTGAGCGTCTGGCACGCCAGACGTGCGGGCTCCGATTCCCCGCGATGCCCGCCCTTCCTGCCAGGATGAGAGGCAGGCGACACCATATGGCACCAGCTGCTGAGCGCGTCGTAAAGCCGCAATCCAATCGACTACATCACATCCTTGCCAGATAAAGTGGCATAGCACTTGTGTTAGGGCGACCACATGATATCCCCGCAAAGGAACTGGCAAGGATATGGTGGTTACGGTTATCACGCACAGGAGAAAATTCGGTGCCTTTTGTAACAAGCAAAGTTACGTGTGATCGCACGGCATTTCATTGCGATATGTTTTGGTCTTGCTTGTCATGGTTAGAGTGGTTCACAGCGAAATGTTCACGACAAGCCGAAAACAATGCCTATTTTCCTGCACTAAGTCATGTGCAAGAAAAGAAGCGCAAGTCACCACGTCACACTTAGAATGGGAACAAATATTGTATGCCTAATTCTGTCAATAATTGATGTTTCTTAGATACCGGAATGCATCCAATTGCAAACCATGTCCTCTATATTTGCCTATGTCCGTCGTTTTTGTTACCTTCCTCGGTTCTAAATCCTAGCTTCCTTCCTTGGTCCAAGGTCATAGTTTCCTCTGTTCTAGATCTTAGCTGCATCGGTCCTAGCTCACTCGGTCCTAGCTCTGTCCTAGGTCCTAGCTCCATTGTTCCTAGATCCGACCTCCCTCGGTCAGGCAACGAGATCGACCACTGCCTCTGGTGCTGTCGTCAGCGTCGCAGGTTCCTGGTCTGCTGAAGCGGCAGTGCGTGATGGACTTCTGGGGCTGGCTCTACATCGGCGACCTGTCCACCACCGGCAAGAGCCGCGAGTGTCAACACTGGGTCACCAGAAGGCCCATGCACAAGGTGAGGGGTCACCAGAAGGCCTATGCACAAGGTGAGGGGTTACCGGAAGGCCCAGGCACAAGGTGAGTTGGACACCGTCTGGCTCCAGTCGACGCCACATCAACCCGTTTTATTTTCGCTGATGGTTTTGTCAGCCAACGTCACCTGACGTGTGCTGCTGTTTTTTTTTCACGCAGTGAATTGTTCAATAATCACCGTCAGTGGCGTAACCAGGATTGTCTTAAGTGGGTCGGCCGTACAAAATGTAATGAAGCAGAAACAAGTTTTGAAACGCTAAGCGGTCCGAAAATTTTGCGTTTTGGGTGATGAAAATCTAAAAATTTATTGTTTAGTCTAATGCATTTTTGTTTGCTAAGAGGGGGCCCGGTCCCCCGGGCCCGCTACCCTGGCTGCACCTCTGATCGCCGTCCTGCTTGATCAGCGAAGACATTTATGGTGAGGTACAGCATCCCTCCTCCACGATGACATAAATTCCCCTTCAGCGTATGATGTTCCTACATCCGAAGCTGTTCGCATGTAACTGATTACACGGATAATCCGTCATTAACTGCAGGGATGCTCAATGCCTCTTGCCGATTTTTCCCGATGCCTCGAGGACCAAAGAGCACAGCGCTCAAACATGTAAAGCCCTTCGGCGGCCAATCCTAAGCCGTGCACCAAAATTATCCCACGACACTTTAGGTCCTCGAATATGACGTCATTGAAGAGGTATACACACACATACACACACACACATACACATATATATATACATATATATATACATATATATATATACATATATATATATATATATATATATATATATATATATATATATATATATATATATATGTGTGTGTGTGTGTGTGTGTGTGTGTGTGTGTGTTATGGCATTTCCTTAAGCCCGCAATCGGGCCAGTAGCCTATCCTCTCAGCCGAATACTAAGAGCACGTGGCGGGCATTAAACTCAAAGGCACGGGCACGTCCAAAATGGGGAGGTGTTAGTGAGGTATGACACTCCTTAAGTTAATGGGGTTAATGACTAATTTTACAAGCAAATGGGCAATCAGTGGAGGCATACAATACTATAAATTGTCAAATAGTGGTAGATAAAGGGCTGTATTTGTTCTCACATTCGGTGTAACAGCGTAAATGTTCTGTGTCCGTCCTGTATGCACCTGCCCTCGACCCTAATTCCTTTGTTTGCCGCTTTTCGTCTCTAACCTTCCCCAACGTGCTTGCTCGATACCGGGTGTCACGTCAGTTGGTTGAAGTAAACTTTTCCTGAACGTAATTTACCTCTAGCAGATAACGCTGTGTTACCGTTAAAGAAAAGAAACATACAAAGATCCACTGCAGCCTCCATTTTCCGACTTCAGGTGGACAAGAAGATTGTTTTCTACCAGAGGGGTGGAAAATTAAAGGCCGGAAATTCGTGTCGCAATTCTTTCAAAGACAACATACCAGTCCGCAAGGAACCATGGTAAGTGTGCGAACCACAACAACGGGCCATGGTAAGTGTGCGAACCACAACAACGGACCATGGTAAGTGTGCGAACCACAACAACGGACCATGGTAAGTGTGCGAACCACAACAACGGACCATGGTAAGTGTGCGAACCACAACAACGGACCATGGTAAGTGTGCGAACCACAACAACGGACCATGGTAAGTGTGCGAACCACAACAACGGACCATGGTAAGTGTGCGAACCACAACAACGGACCATGGTAAGTGTACGAACCACAACAAGTTAACATCACCAGATGAACACCTCAAGAGACCAATGAGCTAAAGCATGCATATTGTAGATCAGTGAACCAATTATAACAACTCACTCGTATGCACTTGGGTAAAGGAGCCATGTAAAGTGGCTAAATTAAGCTCATTGTACATTACACAAACCACAAGACTCGGGGCCTTCGAATCAAAACCAACCCCGTATATTTAACTGCACCCACACCCTCAAATCACCATAGTCCATGATACATTTCACCATTGCGAAGATTCTAGGATCCAATCCGTGCCACAGGAGCACCCTCCCAATGCCCTAGCTACAAGGGCGTCGCCACCGGGGGGGGCAGCGGGGGAAATCGCCCCCCTGCCGTGAAACTGGGGGGCGCCGCCCCTCCTGAAATTTGAGGAGGCCCCTATCCGCAAATGCACAGCAAAAAAGGTGAGCAAGGAGGCCGACGGGACAGAAGATCATGCTGTCAATGAGGCCTCAAGACTGACGAGGCCCCCAGGAAATATAATCAGGTCTCTATAAGAGAAGTAGAACAGAGATTGGGAGGAGGCCTCCAGGACAAAAAGGAGGCCCCATGACGAAAATGAGACCCCCCATGACGAAAAGGAGGCCCCAAGACGTAGAACAGATATTGGGAAGAGGCCCCCAGGACGAAAAGGAGGCCCCCAGGACGAAAAGGAGGCCCCAGGACGAACAGGAGGTTCCAGGACGAAAAGGATGCACCCAAGGACGAAAAGGAGGCCCCCAAGACGTAGAACAGAGATTGGGATGAGGTCCCCAGGACGAAAAGGAGGCCCCCAAGACGTAGAACAGAGATTGGGAGGAGGCCCCCAGGACTAAAAGGAGGCCCCCCAGGACGAAAAAGGAGGACCCCAAGACGTAGAACAGAGATTGGCCCATGACGAAAAGAGGCCCCAAGACGTAGAATGGAGATTGGAAGGAGGCCCCCAGGACGAAAGGGGGGCCCCCAGGACGAAAAGGAGGCCCCAGGACGAAAAGAATGCACCCAAGGACGAAAAGGAGGACCCCAAGACGTAGAACAGAGATTGGGATGAGGTCCCCAGGACGAAAAGGAGGCCCCCAGGACGAAAAGGAGGCCCCTAAGACGTAGAACAGAGGTTGGGAGGTGGCCCCATGACGAAAAGGAGGCCCCCAGGATGAAAAGGAGGTCCCCAGGACGAAAAGGAGGCCCCAGGACGAAAAGGAGGCCCCCAGGACGAAAAGGAGGCCCCCAGGACGAAAAGGAGGCCCCTAAGACGTAGACCAGAGATGGGAAGGTGGCCCCCAGGACGAAAAGGAGGCCCCCAGGATGAAAAGGAAGCCCCAAGACGTAGAACAGAGATTGGGAGGAGGCCCCCAGGACGCAAAGGAGGCCCCCAAGACGTAGAACAGAGATTGGGAGGAGGCCCCCAGGACTAAAAGAAGGCCCCCCAGGACGAAAAGGAGGCCCCCAGAACGAATAGGATGCACCCAAGGACGAAAAGGAGACCCCCAAGACGTAGAACAGAGATTGGGAGGAGGCCCCCAAGACGAAAAGGAAGTCCCCAGGACGAAAAGGAAGCCCCAAGACGTAGAACAGAGATTGGGAGGAGGCACCCAGGACGAAAAGGGGCCCCCAGGACGAAAAGGATGCCCCAGGACACAAAGGAGGCCCCCAAGACGTAGAACAGAGATTGGGAGGAGGCCCCCAGGACTAAAAGGAGGCCCCCCAGGACGAAAAAGAGGCCCCCAGAACGAATAGTATGCACCCAAGGACGAAAAGGAGGCCCCCAAGACGTAGAACAGAGATGGGGAGGAGGCCCCCAAGACGAAAAGGAGGCCCCCAGGACGAAAAGGAGGGCCCCAGGACGAACAGGAGGTCCCTAAGACGTAGAACAGAGATTGTAAGGTGGCCCCCAGGACGAAAAGGAGGCCCCCAGAACGAAAAGGATGCCCCCAGGACGCAAAGGAAGCCCACAAGACGTAGAACAGAGATTGGGAGGAGGCCCCCAGGACTAAAAGGAGGCCCCCAGAAGGAAAAGGATGCACCCAAGGACGAAAAGGAGGCCCCTGAGACGTAGAACAGAGATTGGGAGGTAGCCCCCAGGACGAAAAGGAGGCCCCGCAGCACGAAAAGGAGGCCCTCAGGACGGAAAGGATGCCACCGAGACGGGCAAGAAGCCACCCAGGTTAGACGAAAAGGCTTCCGATGGGTGGCAGGATATTCTTAATTTGGAAAACGAGGCCCCCAAGACGGAAGAGGATGCCCCTGCAATATAAAATTAAGACATGGTTTGGGAGATTTCTCCGGACGCAATAGGGGCCCCAAGACGGGTAAGAAGGTCTCCGCAGGAATGAGAGAAGGTCACCGAGACCAGCCAGATGAGGCCCATATTTTGGAAGAGGAGGACCCTAGAAGAGAAGATCTAGGCCTAGGACGCAAAAGCACCCTGCTAAGAGGATAATGAGGCTCCAAACACAGATAAGGAGGCACCCATGACGTGAGAGGAGGCCCCTAATTTAAAAAGGAGTCACCTAGGAGAGGGTAGGAGTCCCAAGAAATCAAGAGAGTGTCAAAAATGGCACGGAGGCAACCAGGATCGCAAAGGAGGCCCCAACACCGGAAAGGAGGCCCCAGAATATGAGAGGAGGCCCTAAGACGGAAAAGGAAGCCAGTGGATATGAGATGAGGTTTCGGAGACGCAAAGGCAGGCCCGAAACGGGTGAGGTTCCACCGAGATAGAAAAGGATGATCCAGAGACGTGGCAGGAGGCACCTAATTCGGAAGAGAACGACACAAGATTGGAAATGAGACCCCATGATGAATGAATGAATGCCCCTAAAATAGGAGAGAAGGGCCATTGGATAAGAGAGATGGCTCCCAGGCGGAAAAGAAGGCTCTAAGACGGCTAAGAAGGTCCCCGAGAAATAACAAGGCCACTAAGATAGGAAAGGTTGCCAGTAATTTGGCAGAGGAGGCGCCTGGGAGAGAAGAGGAGTCCACCAGGAGATAAGAGACCACCCCTAAGATGGGTAAAGATCGAATCCACACGCAGAGCAGGAGGCCCCCAAGACGTGAGAGGAGGCCCCTAATTTGAAAAAGAAGGCATCTAGAAGAGAAATGAGGCACCTGCCGGACTCGAGAGGAGTCCCTCAAGAAGGAGTAGGTCTCCAGGACCAAATGAGGCCCCGAAGACCGGAAAGAGTTCCCAGGAAGTGAGAGGAGGCCCTTAAGATGGGAGTGGTAGCAGGTATGGAAGGAGGTGAGGTTTCCAAAATTGAAGATCCTCAAAACGGGTAAGGCTTTGCCAGGATAAAGGAGGAGGCCCACGAGGCGTGGCAGGAGGCCCCTAATTTGGCAGAGAATGCCCCTCGAAGATGAGAGGAAGCCCCATGCCATGTTAAAAGGGCCTCAGAATGCAAGAGGAGGCCCTCCAAGACGGCAGAGGAGGGACATTGAATATGGAGGAGGGTAGGACACGCAAGGAGACGTCGAAAACCGGTAAAAAGACTCTAGGAAATGACACGAGACCCTTAAGACGCGACAGGAGGCCTATAATTTGCAAGAAGAAACCCCTAAGAAATAGTAGGAGTCGTGTCTGGGTATTTTAAAATCACGATATGTGCCCCAAAAGATCCGGCCGGGGCCCCCGCAAATTACGCTGAGCCTGGGGTACCAAAAATTCACGCCCGGACCACGAAAATCATGCCAGGGGCACGACAGGTCGTACCGTGCCCCAACAGTCTCATTGGGACCAAAACAAATGAGGCCGGAGCAACGAAAAACAATCCGGACATGGATAATCATTCTGGGGGCCCAACAATGACGCCAAAAGCCCCCAAAACGCATTGGACCCCCAAAAAGTGTCGAGGCCGCTATAGCTCGCGCTAGAGATTCAAGAAAATGACGTCGGGGCCCAAAAGATCACATTGGACTAAAAAAAGTCGCGTCGCAGCCCTTGAAAATCACACTGGAGGCCCAGAAGGTCGCGCCGGGGCCCCAAAGTTGCAGCTGCCCCAAAAATCAATCCTTAACCGGAATGTCACTCTGGGACAAAACAAAATCTTTCAGTGGCCGCAGTGCTATATCAAAGGGGCAAATGTCCCCTCCATCCTGAGAAGGATAAGCTTCCAAAAATCGTGCCGGGGCATCAAAAATCGCACTGGGGCCACAAACATTCGCGTCGGTCCACCAGAATTCGCGTATGTGTCTCCAAATAAATACGGCCAGCCTCGGAAAACTCGCTCCGAGGCCCGAAAAATTGCAACAGGAACCGCCAAAATCGCGTTGGGGCCACAGCTAAATACAACGCGTCCCACAAACTCGAACCGGGCCCCCCAAATATCGCGCTCGAGACCCACAATTCCCATCGGTAGTCCCGTCGAGGCTCTAAAAAATTGGCGTCTAGGGCCACACGTAAGCACAGTGTGACCACAAACGCCGGATCGGTATCCGAAAGAAATCAAGCTGGAGCCCTCGAAAATAAGGAGGGATTCCAACAACTAAATGCCCAGGTAAAAAAAAAATGGCTCTGGAGCACCGAGCATATTATCAGATGCCTTCACAAGTTGCGTACGGCACCGAAAATAAACCGGATCTCGAACATTGTATCGAGGTGGGATACAAAAACATGGCGCCAAGGGCTCGAGAAATCAGGCCGGGATCCGGACTTTAAAAAAAATCAGAAAAGATTTAAAAAATGGTATTGAGCCCAGAAAACTGAGGTTGTGTCTCCGGAACCACGCGCCTGGGCGCGATAAGCCGCTCTGGGACCTAGAAACATCCTACCGAAGCCCCAAAATTGTCCTGGGGCCCCACAAGTGTGCGTCAGAAGCCCAAAATAAACACATCGGGACCCTAAGAGCACAACGGAGGCCGAAAATACAACTGGCCCTCCAAAGCGCACAGAGTCTCACAAAATCGACAAGGTCTTAACACATGCGTTGCAACCATAAATATACATACTGGGAGGTCTAAAAAATACACCGGAAGCTCTCAAGGCATACAGGGGTCATGATAACGCACAAGAGCCTGAAAAAGTGGCTGGGGCCGCAAAATGCAACATGGTTCCAAAACAAACAAAAAGACCGGGCGCTAAATAAACACATCGAGATCTTCTAAAACGCCCTGACACGTCAAAAAAAATCATCGGTGCACAAAATGCAACAAACCCTAAAACGAGCAGAGGGTTCGAAAATGTTTTAGGCCCCTAACAAAAATGGATTGGAGCCATAATACACAATCATAGACCAAGAAAGACGCAACGGGTCCAAAAAAGAACGCTGAGGCAGGGCCTCGGTTCGGTAGCCAATCTGGGAGGATAGCAGCAAAGATATGAAGTGCATCAAAGCTCAGCGGAAACCGCATTTCATAACTACCAGAAAATGTGGGAAGTAGGAAACTAATGATCGAATTCAATCAATCGACTTTTCGCAGCGAACGCCCATACGAAGCATTCCATCACGTCAAATATGGCGCAAATCTATCATGTGGCAGCAATTAGCAAAACGCAGAAGGCCTAGCAGAAACCGTAGCATCGCACGAAGTGTGGCGAATGCACTGAATACGAAAAATGTGTGTGTACGTGCACTGACGTTGCCGTCGTGGCGACCGGGTGCTATGAACTGGAATGGCTGAAATTGTGAAATTTTGTATTTTAAAGTGGTGGATAATACATTTTAAATTGAAGTTATGGGCCTAAGACATCTTCGAAACCCTGCTCGTTTTAGGGCTTTGTTTTGTTTTTTTGTGCACCGAGTATTTTGACGTGTCAGGGCGTTTTCGAAGATCCAGATGTGTGTATTTAGCTTCCGGTCGTTTTGTACGTTTCGGAACCATGTTGCCTTTTGTGGCCCCAGCCTCTTTTTCAGGCGCTTGTACGTTCTCATGGCCCCTGTGCGCCTTGCGAGCTTGAAGTGTGTTTTTTTAGAGCTCCCGGTACGTTTATTTAGGGCTGCAACGCATGTTTTAAGGCCCTATCGCTTTTTGGGAGACTCGGTGCGCTTTGGAGGGTGAGTTGTATTTTCGGGCACCGTCGTACTCTTAGGGTCCCGCTGTGTATATTTGGGGCTTCTGACGCACATTTGTGGGGCCCCAGTATGATTTTGGGGCTTCGGTGCGATTGTCTGGGTCCCAGCGCGACTTATCGCGCCCAGGCGCGTGATTCCGGAGACCCAACGCCAGCTTTCTGGGCTCAACGCGATTTTTGTGGATCTTTTCTGGTTTTTTTTAAAGTCCGAATCCCGGCCTGATTTTTCGAGCCTCTGGCGCCATGTTTTTGCATCCCACCTCGATTTTCCGAGATCCGGTATGCTTTTCGGTGCCATGCGCAATTTTTGAAGGCATCTGGAAAAAAAATGTTCGGTGCTCCAGAGCCATTTTCCTGACCCGGACATTTATTTGTTGGAATCCCTCCTTTTTTGGAGGTCTCCAGCTTGATTTTGTTGGATGCCGATCCGGTTTTGTGGTATAGGTGTAATTTCAGCAGTGTGAGGTAACTTATCAAGGGATACCAAAAGAAAACCTTAGAACTGGGTGGTGGAGTTAGGGTTAAAATCCGCCCAATCAGAAACCATAGTGGTAGATTAGGCCCCTCCACAGGACAATTTAGTTGATAGGTAATTATATTATTTAGAAATGTCCCCTTTGACAACATAGCGGTCGAAATCCAAGGACTTTTTAATGGGCGTAGGTGCCCCCCCCCCCCTGCAAATCCGTTTGCCCCCTCCTGCTTGACGCAAATATAGGTACTCCACCGGTCCCTCAATAATTTTCCGAAATATACGCCCATGGGTCAAAGCCAACATTGAGGGGACAAATTACCCCTCACAAGCATACAATACAACATCCATGCCCCACATAAAATGGGATGAATGATGTTTTTAAATGCATTTTCTTCCAACAAACTTCTTTTCTGTTATTACAGCCTGCATGATTAGAGCTTCCCAGCTTCCATACCTTCTCAACGTCATTTACAAAATGGTATAGCACAGCGAAAACGATGGGCGTGACGGCGTGGAATTTGAAGGTTTGGATTATGTATGCACTGACATTGTTGCATTGTTTCATTGTGATTTATGCATTGCTGTTCAATGCTTGTTCTTGCCGTGAATTTATTCGCTGAGGATATATTTTAGCTCGTGTGACAGTTGCCTTGCAGCCAGCACCAAATGTTATAAAAATAAACAAATTCCTAAGATGGCGCTCAGAAAACCAATGCAATCCACTTCTCGTTGTCACCTTTGCGAAATTGTCGTCCTAGGACTGAGAAATGATCGTTCAAGCTTTGCTTATGACATCAAGCTGGCGGGAATAAATAACAGTAGTGATGAATCTAACTATGTTCAGTTAGACATGGAGGCCTTAAAAATGGGTTGATCAATAGCAGATATCTGTAAGATATGCTTAGCACCAGCCCCGCCAGCTCGCTGCAATCTAGAGGCCAGCGGGAAGATTCGAGAAAGCATTGAGACGTTGGTTTGTTTTGGCACTTATGTATTTATCCAAATATTACTTATTTATACCCTGGTGTGGCCCAGTTTTCAGCGAAAATGATTAGTGCTATTGCGTTTTGAGTAAATGATGCACCATGCCAAGAACAAACAAAACACCAACATGAAATCATGTTCCCCATTCTCGAACCATAGTAAGAGCCTAAAAACAATATGAGACCCAAACACAATGGAGGCCCCCTTTTGGGGAACAGGAGGCCCCCTTTCGACTTTGCCCCCCCCCCCCCTGGAAGAAATTCGTGGCGACGCCAATGCCTAGCTGTGCATCGTATGAAGGGAGCACCAACAGATCACGGTGCACAACACCACCAAACACAGCGAATACAGGTGCTACACGGCCGACACCAACATACCTACCTTGCTACGCTGACCATGTGCTATATGACCGACACCCCCTCCCAACATGCCTTGCTGCTCTGACCAGGGGCTGCACGATCAACCCCCAATATGCCTTGCTGCATTGACGATGTGCTACACGACCGACCACATAGCATGCCTTGCTGCGCTGACCATGTGCTACATGACTATCCCCCAAACATGTCTTGCTCCGCTGACCAGGTGCTACACAACCGACCGCATAGCATGCCTTGCTGCATTGACGATGTGCTACACGACCGACCACATAGCATGCCTTGCTGCGTTGACCAGGTGCTACACGACTGACCCCAGTATGCCTTGCTGCGCTGCCCAGGTGCTACACGACCGACCTTACGGTACCGACCAGGTGCTACACGACCGATATTACTGTGCTGACCAGGTGCTACACGACCGACCCCAGCATGGAGCGGGGAAACTGCGCGGTGCCGCCCTGTCCGGAGCGGAAGCGTGGCTGCGTCACCGGCATGTGCATGGAGTACCGCGGCTGGGCGTGCGCCTCCACCTACAGCCGCCTGCTCTCCAACATCGGCTGCAAACACATCAACCGGTCCGGCTTCAAGAAGCAGCTCTTCTCGCCCAGTGTGCCCAAGTATCTGTCCCGCAGTAAGCAGGGCCGCCCTGAGTGTCGATGGAGGCGGCAGACGCCGGTGTTGTGTCGAAGTAATGGTGCCGGGATTGCTAGGCTTGTCTGTGTTATTCTTGCTTCCGAAATGGTGGAGATGAATTCAATGTGGATGGTGGATGTTTCAAAACAGGGCTGTGTCAGTTGCCTGGATGCAGGCGATACAAAGCCGTCGTTTGTAACGAAATAGCGACGTAAAATGGGGACTCAAGATAATTTAATTCATATCAATTTTAAGTAAGTCCATGAAAAGTATAAAAAAAACATAATTTGATGGTCGAACAGCGATCAGAATCAAAACATCAACCAAATCTGATCCTACTTGTTTCCATCCCCCTTCCGCAGACAGCACACCAATGGTCACATGAGTACAAGGAACGGGATGGCTGATCTGAGGCCAATTTCACTAACATCACGAGCTGTGTATTCACACTGAATTTGGTGTGAATACATCTTTAGGTAATCTTCAAGTATTGCCCATCACACTTGCTATATATTAACAAGGTATTTAAGTCACAGTCAGCTGACTGGCAGTCAGCTGTTGGTGACTTAAGTACTACATATGATTATATCTAATTTTAATAAATCAATATTATTAAATACAATATAATTGCATAATATTACCTAAGGGTGTATTCACACCAAATTCGGTGTGAATACAGTTTGTGATGTTAGTGAAATTGGCCCCTGGGTGTCAAATGTTACATACTAAGCACATATTGCATACATGTGACGTCATATTACACAAATGACGCACGACCCATACGATGTATCGCATCTGATGATTCACGCATGATGATATTTCACGCAAGTTCACATGTGATATTTCACGAACATGCCATATCGCACACGTATATTTGCAGTCATTGGAACATGAAGTGCAGAGAGTTCAGCGTGAATAAATTGCACTGTATTTTTATACTGAAGCACACCGTTTTGGACATACTCAGTTTGGTGAGTACACAGGCAGACATGGGTGCAATGCAAGTGGTCTCCGGGGGGAAGGGGGGGGGGGGCACGCCGGTGTCAATGAATGGAACAAGTTTCGCCGTACGGATACTGTCAATGGTTAAGCAAACATGTGTTCGCCAATGCTAGAAGTTTCGCCAATGCATCCTCGTGTTTGCGGAACTGCGCTTCCAGTCAGGTGGTCCGTGTTCGAACCATATTAAGGCTGTATTCAGGGTTGGGGTTATTCACTCACTCACGGTAACGTCAGCTGGCAGTTGGGCTCCGAAGGCCAGGCCTCCGTTGGACTGTGCTCAGACTCTACTGACAGGGCTGACAGGGATTGTCGGCGTGTGCAGTAGCCCAGTAATGAAGGAGAAAGCCCCGTTAGACTGTGCTCAGACTCTGCTGACAATGCTGACAGGAAATGTCGACACGTGTAACAACCCGGCGGTAGAGAAAAGGCTTGCGTCATACTGTGCTCAGCGCCTGCGTGCACTGCTGACAGGGTGGGCCGGAGCGTGCAGTAACCCGGCGGTGACGAAGAACGCCGCGTTCGGCCGCCTGACGGGCCCCTGGTGTCCCGTGTTCGGCTGGCCGATGGTGAACACAAATCGCGACTTTCGCTGGGCGCCGTGCGAGCTGCCGCTACTCGGTGACAAGGAACTCACTCATCCCGTATGTGATCAGCGCCGCTGCCCGGTGATAAAGAGCTCACTCACCCCGTATGTGATCAGCGCCGCTGCTCGGGGATAAAGAGCTCACTCACCCCGTATGTGATCAGCGCCGCTGCTCGGTGATAAAGAGCTCACTCACCCCGTATGTGATCAGCGCCGCTGCTCGGGGATAAAGAGCTCACTCATCCCGTATGTGATCAGCGCCGCTGCTCGGTGATAAAGAGCTCACTCACCCCGTATGTGATCAGCGCCGCTGCTCGGGGATAAAGAGCTCACTCATCCCGTATGTGATCAGCGCCGCTGCTCGGTGATAAAGAGCTCACTCACCCCGTATGTGATCAGCGCCGCTGCTCGGTGATAAAGAGCTCACTCACCCCGTATGTGATCAGCGCCGCTGCTCGGTGATAAAGAGCTCACTCACCCCGTATGTGATCAGCGCCGCTGCTCGGTGATAAAGAGCTCACTCACCCCGTATGTGATCAGCGCCGCTGCTCGGTGACAAGGAACTCACTCACCCCGTATGTGATCAGGGCCGCTGCTCGGGGATAAAGAGCTCACTCACCCAGTATGTGATCAGCTGACTGCACTTCCGTGGCGAAACCACTCGGTCTGTGCTGTTGTGCAGTCCAACAGCTGTTCCTCCACGGCCGTGTGTGTGTGCTTATACGAGAGAGCCATGCGGTTGTCTGCCTACCATCGTCTCAGATCTAACCGCTGCCCCTCGGTTTTTGCTGTGAATGTTGACATCCACGCACCCGGTCCTGATTTATTGCACCGAGATTACTGCGATGTTCACCGTATCCACCTGTGCTCGCCCTCCGCCCGACAGCTGGCCTCACCGGCGACATCAGGTGGCATGGTCGCTCAATCACCAAACCCAGTCGATGCGCCATAAAACTCCGATAACTAACCAACAAACACACCCAGGTGGCACAGATGTCGGCTACCTTAGCGACGTCCGGTCCTGCCACAGGTGCACTACACACACGCCGAGCTGGAGACGCGTCTGCTGGTGTTCTGGCGGCTGCGGTCGGCCACCGTGAGGTTCTGGCTGCGCGCCTGGAGCGACTACGCCAAGGGAGCCGGCGTCCTCTACCTGACAGAGTTCCCCGGCCAAGGCGAGCGATCGGTGTTCACACTGAAGACACCATTTGAGCAGGCGCGATCACACCTTTACGTTTAAGCTGCCATGGCTCATCACAGCTTGTCATTTCATGAAGATCGACTTATTCATTAATATTTAGTATCAACACATTCCTCATAACGAAGAAGCCATTAATCATGTGGCAAGCATCCAACGAGCCGAAAGTAGCGAAAAGGGTACCGGACTTGGCTGCTACAATGTATGCCGTATTCACCAACTTACTCGATGAACTTAAAGATCTTGCCTACCCATATGGAAAGAACATGAACACGTTTTAACGAACAACGGAGATTTCACACAAAATGTCGCAATACACTAAGGTACAACTGCTCATTTCGGTTGACATAGTCCAACTTTAAATAATATTTATCATTGGAGTTTGGCACATTTTGTTTGTTTGCAAAAGAAACATCCCAGTGGTGCCCTAATGATTCATAAAGTACTGAAGTATATGAAGTATATTGTTTTCCTGTCTGACAGCGGTGCTCACTTCATCTTAGTCGCCATGAGGGAGTCGTGGTGACAAGAAGGGCGGTGTGTTCTGTTCGGTTCCTAAGTTGTTCGTGTGCACATGAAATTACGCATGTGTGGTTTTCTTTCATAGAAGCATGTGAATGGAACTTATCGTGTATTCAGTATAGATCGTTGACTGTGAGAGGTTTGATTCTGTGTGTTGCGCCGGTAACCGGACAAATGTACGTAAAACAAATGTACGTAGTACGTAAACAAATGTACGTATCGCAGATGCACGTATGGCAATTGCACGTAAGCGCAGATATACGTATGGCTAATGAATGTAAGCGCAAATGTACGTATGCGCAAATGTAAATAAGCGCAACTGTACGTAACGCAATTGTACGTAAGCGAAAATGTACGTAGGTGCACATATACGTATGCGCAAAAGTACATAAGCGCAAAAGTACGTATGCGCAAAAGTACGTATGCGCAAGTGTACGTAAGCGCAAATGTACGTATGCGCAAAAGTACGTAAGCACAAATGTACGTATGTGCAAATGTACGTAAGCGCAAATTTACGTAAGCGCAAATGTGCGTGAGCGCAAAAGTACTTATGCGCAAATGTACGTAAGTGCAAAGGACGTATGTGCAAAAGTACGTAAGCGCAAATGTACGTAAGCGCAAATGTACGTATGTGTAAATGTACGTAAGCGCAAATGTACGTAAGCACAAAAGTACGTAAGCGCAAATGTATGTATGCGCAAATGTACGTAGGCGCAAATGTGCGTATGCGCAAGTGTACGTAAGCGCAAAAGTACGTAAGTGCAGAAGTACGCAAGCGCAAATATACGTAAACACAAATGTACCTATGCGTAAATGTACGTAAGCGCAAATGTACGTAAGCGCAACAGTACGTAAGCGCAAACGTACGTAAGCGCAAATGTACGTAAGCGCAAAGGTACGTGTGCGCAAATGTACGTAAGCGCAAATGTACGTATGGCATATGTACATAACCAAATGTACGTAAACGCAAAGGTACACATGCGTAAATGTGCGTTCATTTGCGCATACGTACTATTGCACATACGTACATGTGTGCATACGTACATTTGCGCATACGTACTTTTGCGCTATCGTACATTTATGCTTACGTACATTTGCGCTTACGTACTTTTGCGCATACGTGCATTTGCGCTTATGTACATTTGCGCATACGTACTTTTGCGCTTACGCACTTTTGCGCATTAGTACATTTGCGCTTAGGTACAGTTGCGCATACGTCTTTTGCGCTTACGTACATACATTTGCGCTTATATTCACTTCCGCTTACGTACATTTGCGCTTAGGTATATTTGCTAGACGTACATATGCGCTTACGTACAATTGCCATGCGTACATCTGCGCTTACGTACATTTGCTTACGTACATTTGCTTGCGTACATCTGCCATACGTACATTTGTCCTAGAATCTGTTACGCCAATTTGTCCAGAGGGGTGCATAGATAATTTCAACTGGGGGACATGTCGGCTTAAGAAGGTTATCCTTTTTGACAAGTTGTCCGTCCAATTATTTGGCATATGTGCTTGCGATAGTTTTTGTTTGTGTTCTTTTCTCGGCTGTCCTCGGTGCTGCTCCGATGTTCCGCCACGACAAAGGTTTGAGGCCGGGGAGCGGTGGACGTCGGGTTTGTGAGTTACTTAATTTCATGCAACCTCCATTGGCATAACGCTAAGTGCTGGAAATGGTGTGGGACATGGCTGCCTGCTCCCGCCGACCCCCATCCCATCCCCATCCCCATCCCATCTTGCGTGGGAGCCCTTCTGGTGATAAAGCGAGATTTCGGTCTTTGGTTGTTGAAAGAACCAGGCACCAGCTTACCCAGATACCGGCATACCCAGACACCAGCGTACCCAGACACCAGCGTGCCCAGACACCAACGTACCCAAACACCAGCGTACCGAGAACTAGCGTACCCAGACACCAACGTACCCAGACACCAACGTACCCAGACACCAACGTACCCAGACACCAGCGTACCCAGACAACAACGTACACAGACATCAACGTATCCAGACACCAACGTACCCAGACACCATCGTACCCAGACATCAACGTACCCAGACACCAACGTGCCCAGACACCAGCGTACCCAGACACCAACGTACCCATATACCAAAATACTCAGACACCAAAGTATCCAGACACCAGCGTACCCATACACCAGCGTACCCAGACACCAGCGTACCCAGACACCAGCGTACCCAGACACCAGCGTACCCAGACACCAACGTCAGCGTCATCTAGACCAGTGCATTAACCGCATCAGGTGTGGGTCAGCAATGCTAAAACTGGCGAATCCAACGTACTTTGTTGGCGCTCGCACGCCATCGTCCCATGCAAAAACTCTCTTGTTATTGGAGGGTCCGAACCGAACACTGGAAGGAATCGATCTAATCTCAAAAAGGTAGGAGGCTCCACCAGCGGCGGACCCAGAAATTGTCATGGGGAGGTGCACATTACCTCGGAGGGGCGCCTTCGGCGGAACAATTCGTGGAGCGAGAGAGCGGGAGATGCACTCAAGCATACTGAAGAAACTCCTTTTCCTCTCAAAAGGTGCCCTTACTCTGAAAGGGACGTCTTTGGCTGAACCAAAATCCGTTCAACAGAGGATGGAGGATGGGGTGCACTGGAGCCTTCCTGAAAGGGCGCCTTTCCCGGCCGAAGGGGCGTCAACTTTCCATGGGGAGAGACACAGCATGTCCCCAGTACCCCACTCCTGTATCCACCCCTGGACTCCACCTGCGGCGTCATCGTCATGATGATGATGATGATGATGATGATGATGATGATGATGATGATGATGATGATGATGATGATGATGATGATGATGATCATCATCATCATCATCATCATCATCATCATCATCATCATCATCATCATCATCGTCATCGTCATCGTCATCGTCATCGTCATCGTCATCGTCATCGTCATCGTCATCGTCATCGTCGTCGTCGTCGTCGTCGTCGTCGTCGGTCGTCGTCGGTCGTCGTCGGTCGTCGTCGGTCGTCGTCGGTCGTCGTCGGTCGTCGTCGGTCGTCGGTCGTCGGTCGTCGGTCGTCGGTCGTCGGTCGTCGGTCGGTCGTCGGTCGTCGTCGTTCGTCGTCGTTCGTCGTCGTTCGTCGTCGTTCGTCGGTCGTCGGTCGTCGGTCGTCGGTCGTCGTCGTCGGTCGTCGTCGTCGTCGGTCGTCGTCGTCGGTCGTCGTCGGTCGTCGTCGGTCGTCGTCGTCGTCGGTCGTCGGTCGTCGTCGTCGGTCGTCGTCGTCGTCGTCGTCGTCGGTCGTCGTCGTCGTCGTCGTCGTCGTCGTCGTCGTCGTCGTCGTCGTCGTCGTCAGTCATCGGTCGTCATCGTCATCGTCATCGGGCTCGTGACCTGAGCTGATCATTCCCGGCAGGTGTGGCGGCGGTCGAGATCATCATCGGCTGGCTCAACAAGCAGACCAAGCTGTGCACGCGCGCCAATGGCTTCGTCCAGGAGCGATGCGTTGTCAAGGAAACGCCCAACATAGTCTCGGCGGAGGAGTGGAGGGAGTTCTGGGTAAGGTGCCGCATCGCTGAGCTAACGAATTCGTCGGCAGTTGTGTGCCTGAACGTAACGTCAAATGTTTGCCGGACACTAGTAGGCTGCCAAATGCTAGGGCAATCAGCAAGTTAACGACCCGACCGAGAAGGAGGAGCAAGCTATTAATGATAATAATAGTACTCAAGGTTCGGTCATTTATGAATGTGCTAGCAAAATGTGAGACAACTAACCCACGCGCGCCTAGCTTAGCCGGTGCCAGTTTGGTGAGTCTGAAGAAAATGGGGGAAAATTAGACGCGCCACGTCATAAATTTAATCTAGGTGAAAGATAGTCTTGCTAGGATGCCTTGACTCGCATTTCGAGCACAGTAAGCTCAGCCCCATCATACCACACATTCGAAAAGTGGTGGTGCGCGCAGCTAACGGGGGATAGCACGTAACAGAATAGGCCGAATGATCCACACGGCCAAAAGGCCGAATAGGCCGAATGGTCCACACGGCCAAAAGCGGCATCTGAAGAAAATGCTGAAAAATCATGTCAGCGGCGAATACCGTTGTCTCAATATAAAGCATATTCGTAAGTTTCGTGATTTTGTATGCTAGCACACGGCTAATATTAACGCTAACAGTGCGCGGAGAAGGGTCAATTTGATCCTTCCACATCATCAGCAATTTGTCTGAGAGATTTAAGCCGTTCAAGACATCACTTTGAACTGTGACATGCTCTCCGCGACAGATGTTGGAGGAACTTTTCTGAAGCATGGGGCCCGGTCTATTAATGTTTCGGGCCCAGGGCAGATAAAGGTCAGGCCACGACGGCGTCGCAATACCTGCTTTTTTATATACACCAAAGCCTTTTGCATGAACAAACCGCACAAGACACACAAACATGAATCAAGGGCCCATACACACATCATAAAACCAATTGTGAAGTACAAAAAGTCATCTTAGGTCTGGTCAGAAGGACAAATTGAGATTTACCCTGGCAACAACTGTTTCATTGCGCGAAATATTGTCACTGAGTAATAATTTGCAGGCATCAGAATCTCTTTCATGGTACTTCATGCTCGTCAATACTATTAGGCTTCGTCACTGAGATATGACCCGAGACTCTCCGAGTGTCCACGCGTCGCAGCCGCTCTGGGAGATACAACACGGGCTATTGCGAAGCAAAAAGTGGCTACACCAAGGTTATTGTGAACGCAGGCATTGCTTCCGTTGTCATTAGGATCCACAATTGTGTTGTGAAAATAGCAAATAAATTCCTTTCAACTTCTCTGAAAACATGTTCGGTTCTTCAACTTTTGATTTTCTCTCTAAAAATTCCCAGAAAACGGGGAGTGCATTTGACTCTGCTCCAGTGACACGCATTGTCTTTTCTTGAGCATAATCCGCTCCAAAATCATATTTTTTTAACAGGGCGATATGTATATATATATTTATATATTAGTATAGCTTGGAAGCAGATTGTTATATATGCATTGTTTATTGAACACAATCGCGGAACGGCCATTGTGGGCACTCTTTATTCTGCAGACTCTCTATCTGTCTTACGATACGCTTTCCATCGTCCGATCGTCCGAATCCATAGTCGTTCCATGTACGATATTCATAAGCAGAACTAATATATGTAAGTAGAACATTCGTTATATTTTCGACGCTTCATCCTCGTACGGAAATTTTCAAGGGAGGGTATATAATGCCCACTTTTTTGCCCGATGGACGATCGCAATAATTACGAAGAGGACGTCGATGAAAGGTGCAGAAATAGATATCTTTTAATTAATGTAGTGGCTTTGATCTACAACCGTACTTAATAATTTTCTTCAAATATCTTCAAATCGCCCCCAAATGGCGTTGAAACGCTGTAATCACAACAATAGAAAATGTCCTATGGACGATCTCAATAACTACTGTACTGATTTTCATGAAAATGGCTCTAAAATAAACTTCGATATCGATTTTGGGCCCATTCAGTCATTTCCAGCCGATATAATTAAGTAGAAAGCCACGAAATGAGAGATTGAAATTCGATATTTTCCCGATGGACGATTTACGAAAGTAAGTTACAAAATTGCGCCAAACGCGCACTAATCAATGTCTTTTCACCGTATTAGATCAGTTGAGGCAGTTAAGAGAAACATTAACATATGAATTGTAGAAATTCATCACATCGCAATTCAATTAGAGATGGGTTGCATCCCAATTCAATTAGAGATGGGTGATAGATTTGTAGGATGACTGAAAGCTTGGTTCACGGTTGTACTGATTTCCGTGTCAAGAGTCTATTTCATATTTCATGTTATTTTTCTCTTAACTGCCTCAATTGATCTAATATGGTGAAAAGACATTGATCAATGTGTGTTTGGCGCAATTCTGTCAATTACTTTCGTAGATCGTCCATCGGGCAAATCTCTAATTTCAAACGCTCATTTCGTGGCTTTCTGCGCAATTATATCAGATGGAAATGACTCAATTAGCCCCAAATCGATATCGAAGTGTATTTTAGAGCCATTTTCACGAAAATCGGTGCAGTAGTTACTGAGATCGTCCATCGGGCATTTTCTATTGTAGTGATTATAGCGTTTCAACGCCATTTGAGGGCAATTTTTAGACATTTGAATGCAAATATTTGTAACGGTTGTAGCTCAAAACCACTACATTAATTAAAATACATCGATTACTGGACCTTTCATCCCCATTCGCTTCGTAATTACTGAGATCGTCCATCGGGCAAAAATGTGGGCATTATATACCGGGGGGAGGCCAAGTTGTTCCGGGTCTGTGACGTAGCCAAGGCGATACTCGGCAGCACTTTGCGTGCGTCTCAAGCCAAAATAGCCAATATTTTCTACGGCTTTACGCAGACAATTTGTATTATGTATAGGCAAATTTGATACCATGCGAATTCCTGAAGAATTCTACATACGAATCCGGATCGTTTTTACTTTTGTCACCCCGAAAAAGTATGTTTCTTTGCCGGTAAACGAGGACATTACACAAAACCGGCCGGCCGACTCCCGGAGGGCGGGGCCTAAGTCGTTGCCATGACGACAGGCTGGCCCTCAAGGCCAGTCGTGCGTCGAGCTTTGGCAGAAAAGGAAGCTGCTGTTAAATGAAATTGAACGTTCTTTCTCATTCTTTGTACTCTTTTTCATGTCGTCCTTTGCTTTCTCGTGTCAGCCGAATACAGGAGAAATTAAAGCATGCCATAGCACCATATGCTCTTTTCTAATGAAAATTATAGCAAAATAAGAAAAATGAAGGACGTGAAGTTTTTGCCGCGGTTGCGACACTATATCACCAATTGCCAGGAATCTGCTAGATTTGGAATATTCTACTATAGGATTCTATAATCCGCCAGATGTCCACCACATTCTAGTAGAATATCGCATATTATAGCTGTGACGTCACCAAGGCACAGTATATACTAGATCTGAGAATATACTAAACTTGGGTGTACCCGTTCTTTAATATACTCTGTTATATACCCTCCCAATTTTCAAGACTAGTTCAAATTGGTCGCGATCACAAGTTTGGAAAACAATAAAATACATAACACGTGCGATGCACGGTATAATGTACTCTCATTTTTGTTACGTACAATGAGAAGACGAAAAAACCGGATTCTCGGTTTCTGCCACAGACCGAGAAATCAGGAGAGCACTCGACACATACATGGCACAAACACCTACTTCCAACCCTAGGTGCACAACACACCATCTTTACTACCGCAACACCATGAGCCCTGGCTGGAAACAGGATGAGAAAATGCTCAAGCGCATCATTAAGAACTGCACCCCCACCAACACCCAGGACAAAGTAGCGCTATTTATATGCTACCGTAGCCCAGCAACGTCTAACCTGGTCATGAGTAACAACCCATACCGCAACAAAACATCTCTCAAAATGTCCAACGTTGTCTACTTTTACAAGTGCATAAAAGGATAGTGCGCGCTCCTGCAGAACAGTGGCTACGTTGTGCACACGACCACATCCTTAAGCCGCCGCATAACAATGGACTTACAGCAGGACGGGCCCCAGACACACACCGAACGCGACCATTCCAGCGACCTTAGACGCTCCGACATGACCCTGACACCGAAGTCCTAGCCACAACCCTTGATAAGAGCCGCCTACAAATCTTGGAAGCCGTTTATCAGGGAGATTGACCCAACCATCAACCGCCAGAGCAATGCACGAGGCACGTTACTGTTATATGATGGCCCACAGCTCACCATCAGGCGGTAGGGCGAGTGACAGCGATGCACTGAAGACATGTCTTCTTGCGGTTTTTCGTCTTCTCATTGTACGTAACAAAAATGGGAGTACATTATGCCATGTATCGCACGTGTTATGTATTTTATTGTTTTCCAAACTTGTGATCGCGACTAATTTGAACTAGCCTTGAAAATGTCCGTAGGACGATGAAACGTCGAAAAGATAACGAATGTTCTACTTGCATATCTTAGTTCTGCTTATGAATATCGTACATTAACATACAACCGATGGAAAGCGTATCGTAAGACAGATAGAGAGTCTGCAGAAGAAAGAGTGCAATGCCGTTCCGCGATTGTGTTAAATCAAGAATGCATATATATATATATATATATATATAGGTATTTGACCTTCACCTTGGTCGGTGTCCTTAGCTTTTGCACATGTCATTGTTTAACTATGTCCAGGGCACAGGCCATCGATAGTGAAGCGCCAAGCCGCGTTTTTTACCACCCGCAATCAGACAACTACAGCGAAGATCAGGTCCCAGACATTCCCCCGACATTAAACTTCAGAATTACTCCGAACGTTTTGTCCAGCTTTTATGGCTGACCTTCAAGGTCAGCTCAAATAGTTTAATGTTCATCTCGATGAACATTGTGCATAAAGGTGTTGTTCATCTTGATAAAGAACAGCATGAGATAAGTGTGGTATTGATAGGTTGCAACTGTTCCGAATGGTGGAACTTCGAATATTTTTTAACACTACTCTCTTTGACCCGCCCCAAATCCATGCCATTTGGCGACGTTTTCCTGAAAATTGTGCGAGATATGGTCCAACAAATGCAAAGGAATGTACCGAAAATGTGTCTCAGCGTCTCCTCATCATGTTGCTATTCCGGAGAAGCCTGAACGGTGCTCCCAACAGCAGCCCCTCCTGGCCCGGCAGTCACCCCTCCCGGCCCTACGGCCAGGTATGGTAGCCTTTCTTAGCTAGAAATGCTAGCCATATGGTAGCCAGGTATTGTAGCCTTTCTAGGTGGCCGTTCTCGGCGTCTTTGCCACCCCTGCCGGCCCGACATCAGCTACCACTTTATCTGAGGCGCCGGTGACGTTCGCGCCTTCCTCAGGTGCGAAGAGCCGCCGGCGACGTCTCAATCTCTGCCTCAGGTGCGAGTGACCTCCGCCTGTTCGTCAGGTGCGCCTGGAGGCGGGCATGGTGGAGCTGGGGTACGCCGGCGAGGGCCGACCGCTCATCAAGATGAACGCCGACAGTGTGGGAAACTTCGCCTACATTGCCACGGCCAACGACATACTCGACCCCCAGCACAACGAGTGCGTCAGCCGCCATCGTCCCAACACACGACTGTCCATACCACCTGCACACGCCCATCGTCCCAACACACGACTGTCCATACCACCTGCACACGCCCATCGTCCCAACACACGGCTGTCCATACCACCTGCACACGCCCATCGTCCCAACACACCACTGTCCATACCACCTGCACACGCCCATCGTCCCAACACACCACTGTCCATACCACCTGCACACGCCCATCGTCCCAACACACCACTGTCCATACCACCTGCACACGCCCATCGTCCCAACACACGACTGTCCATACCACCTGCACACGCCCATCGTCCCAACACACGACTGTCCATACCACCTGCACACGCCCATCGTCCCAACACACGACTGTCCATACCACCTGCACACGCCCATCGTCCCAACACAATACTGTCCACACCACCTGCACACGCCCATCGTCCCAACACAATACTGCCCATACCACCTGCACACGCCCATCGTCCCAACACACGACTGTCCACACCACCTGCACACGCCCATCGTCCCAACACAATACTGCCCATACCACCTGCACACGCCCATCGTCCCAACACACGGCTGTCCATACCACCTGCACACGCCCATCGTCCCAACACAATACTGCCCATACCACCTGCACACGCCCATCGTCCCAACACACGGCTGTCCATACCACCTGCACACGCCCATCGTCCCAACACACGACTGTCCATACCACCTGCACACGCCTATCGTCCCAACACACGACTGTTCATACCACCTGCACACGCCCATCGTCCCAACACACGGCTGTCCATACCACCTGCACACGCCCATCGTCCCAACACACGACTGTCCATACCACCTGCACACGCCCATCGTCCCAACACACGACTGTCCATGCCACCTGCACACGCCCATCGTCCCAACACACGACTGTCCATGCCACCTGCACACGCCCATCGTCCCAACACAATACTGTCCATACCACCTGCACACGCCCATCGTCCCAACACACGACTGTCCATACCACCTGCACACGCCCATCGTCCCAACACACGACTGTCCATACCACCTGCACACGCCCATCGTCCCAACACACGACTGTCCATACCACCTGCACACGCCCATCGTCCCAACACACGACTGTCCATACCACCTGCACACGCCCATCGTCCCAACACAATACTGCCCATACCACCTGCACACGCCCATCGTCCCAACACACGACTGTCCATACCACCTGCACACGCCCATCGTCCCAACACACGACTGTCCATACCACCTGCACACGCCCATCGTCCCAACACACGACTGTCCATACCACCTGCACACGCCCATCGTCCCAACACAATACTGCCCATACCACCTGCACACGCCCATCGTCCCAACACAATACTGTCCACACCACCTGCACACGCCCATCGTCCCAACACAATACTGCCCATACCACCTGCACACGCCCATCGTCCCAACACACGACTGTCCATACCACCTGCACACGCCCATCGTCCCAACACAATACTGTCCACACCACCTGCACACGCCCATCGTCTCAACACACGACTGTTCATACCACCTGCAAACACAACGATCGTCCACGCTTTCAGACGTTACTAACCTAAGTGCATGGACATAACTAGCACATATAATGGATACAGACACACACACGCACACACACACAAGTTATAAATACATAAATATATGTATATATATATATATATATATATATATATATATATATATATATATATATATATATATATATATATATATATATATATATGTATATATATATATATATATATATATATATATATATATATATATATATATATATATATATATATATATATCAATATTCAGCTATCTCTCCGTATTATTAGTTAAATTAACATCAGCTGGTAAAGGCGTTTCTCTTTATTTTAAAGCTTCGTCAACTTGAGAGCACGTCACACCGCAATTGCGTCCAACAAATATTTGGATTTTGACAGATCACCGGACAAAACTTGCACACCACCTCCTTCCTCTGGACACATAAATTTTACGCTCGATGGTACATACACGCTGTACATCACCATTTCACAGCACAGGTTATCATTTCACCATTTCACAGCAATCAGGTAATCGTTTTTTTTTTCCCCACCCTGGTTAACGTCCGTGCGTAAGAGCCCTATCCATCTCTGTTCCCTAATACGTCTATACTGCGTTGACTTTTGCCACACTCTTTCCAGACCAACCACCCGCACATCTTCAATGGAATGACTCTCCTCATGGAAATGAATTGCGACAGGAGTGCTATACTCTTTTCGAATACTGGATAGATGATTTTCTATGCGGGTATATAAAGTTCCTCCTGTGTCGTGTCTGGTATACTTATTACTTATGTATATACACACACATATATATATATATATATATATATATATATATATATATATATATATATATATATATATATATATATATATATATATACATATATATATATATATATATATATATATATATATATATATATATATATATATATATATGCAAATGTAAATGCGGGCCTACATGGATTATGTTTGTGTCGTGTCGTTCAATTTTGTACCTGTTCAAGCACACCATTCGGTGGTACCTCTAGGCTGGTTCGGTGATCGTGTTTCCACTGCCATCCAGAGCCAAGGATGACAGGCGGCACGTCAACATGTGGGCCTTCCAGACTGATCTGCTCTCCAGCGTCGTCGAGAAGGAGGACGATAGGGAGGTGAGCAGTAGGGCATATCGGCGGAAGGTGATTCGCTTGCAGTTTCGATGGGCCGATTACTTATGCCATGGCTCAATGCCAGCACGTTGTAATTGTAGTTTTGCGAATTTGGTCTCTGGTTAGGAGGTCGCGAATTTTGAGTTAGTGATGGCATGCGTCGACAATGTATCCAAAGTGGACGGTTTTGCATGTCGGTGGCCTGTCGATTATCCAAACTAATTATAGTTTTGATAATGGACAGGGCATTTGCATGCCCTGTCGATTATCGCAACTAATTATAGTGTTGATAATGGACAGGGCATTTGCATGCCCTGTCGATTATCGCAACTAAGCGTGCTAGAGGGACATACTTAAAAGCAACGTCTATTTGTTGCGAGTTCTTGCGATTGACACTAAGTAGGACCCCAGAGGTCATTAGGTGACTCACTTGTCGAGTAAAATGTCAAATGCTGACGTCAATCGAAAATCTGAACTCTCGTCCCTGCAAATTTCGACAACGTTAATACATGCATGCGCACGAATTACCTATCAACGTGCTCCTTGATATTTTCCTAGTGCAATGCTATGTCGCATTTTTGGCTTATACACAGAGGAAGGATTATAAGAATCTCAGGTGAGGTAAACAATATGGCCCTCTTTTCGAAGCGTATTTATTGTTGGAAACAATGTCTGGTATTTTTACCATTTGTAATGAAATGGATGCTGAAATCAAATCAGCAATCAAAGTATCTTTAAAGTGGCCCAAAACCCGCGAGGAGTGAATAGAAGTCGTCTTAGGTCACTGACCTCGCATCATTTTCATTAATTAATTTGCCTATGCTATCCTGGTGGTAATGCCCAAGGCAACTAAAAGAACAACGCCAGCATTTTTAGTGGCGTCACTTAGCTGAAAGAAAACAACGGCAAAGCGGGGACTTTGTACAAAAGCAGACGACAGGGAACTCATTTGTGATGTCTCTGCTATTTGGCCTCAGATGACTTCGGAACAATGTCCAACGATGCAGAAATGAAAACCCATAGCCAATTCGAAAAGAAGCTTGCACTATGAGGCCGCAGTGTTTGAGCCAATAACAAACGTAGCACAGGCATGCACCAATCTCTCCTGACCTGGGACAGGGGTCCGTACAGGGAACTGGCGGGTCCGTCCAGGTCGAGGAGGCGGCGTACAGGGAGCTGGTTGAGGTGTAGCCAGCCGAGCAGCCTGCCCGACATCTTCTTCACGACCTGGAGCATACTACCCCATATACCGCTGTTCGTGTGGGTGGTTTCGCCGTCGATGAACATGATGGTCTTGTCTACTCCATACCTGTTCATTCACTTCACGGTATGTGTCGCGACTCTCTCAGCTGCAGTCACAGTGTTGTCGGTCTCCTCGGAAGCTAGAGTGGAACGGATGTGTCCACTGGGTTCGAACACCACTGAGTAGTGTTGTAGTAGTAGTGTAATAGTTGTAGAGTAGTAGTAGTAGTGTTCCAACCCCTGAAAAGAGCGGTGGATCTGATCGCTTTTCCCACTTGCTGGCACGACAGGACCCAATTTTATCGTCCGGCTAAGTACGTGCAGACCATATCCTCCGCCTGGTATTTGAGAGCAGCCATCTCCTGGATCCCAGTGCAGAGAGCATCCTTGGCGCGCTGGATCTCCATGATATCGATACCATTGGTGTTGTCACGTTTGGAGATGGTCGGAGATGATGGTCAGTCGGGCAGTGGGACATTGGCCACAACAGTCTCAGCGTCTTTGGATCTGATGGAGTCTTGCATCTGATGGAGTCCATTGCAACATGTCTGACATTAATCATGTTGCGGTAGAGGACGAGTAATCTAGGGATAGGTTGCCCGTACCACAACCGAAATGTTGTGGTTTCAAGTCCCACCTGTCGCTACTCTTCACCCACAGCCAATCGGCTTGAGAGATTAGCAACGCTATACGACTCAACGATCGACATGACGTGCTATACGACCAATAACTACCACCATGTTGCGGTGGCTGGAGTTGGTAGTATGAACCGGGTTGTATTACGGCTCTTCAATTCTTCCCCCACTTGGACTCCCTCCCCCCCCTCCCCCTCTTGACGGTCATCCAGCATCTGCATGGCCTTACCAGCTTCTACAGCGTCTCTGGTTTTGTATTCGTCTCTTATTGCCCTCCTCTTGAGCATCTCCTTTCTCACTTGCCCTTCTTCTCCTTCCTCTTTCGGAATGACGGCTGCTTCTTGGTGTCCTTGTGTACGCTTGCAATCATGCTGACAGGTTTCTCTTCCACTTTCTGTCGCTGGACTTATCAGCGAGGAATAAAAACAGATCCAATAAGGACACATCTAGGATCGGAGAACATATGGACAAGCTCCTTCACGTAGCGAAGTGTAAACGTCCTGTACGCCTATACGCTTATACGTCATCAATGAATGCTCCACGGCAGGACTTTTCTGATTCTTAGGGAAAATACAGGTGACGGGGGGGGTGGTCGAGCTTGAGGTTACCACTGGTCCATCACTGCCTGATCCGGACGAGGATGACTGATGTCATGTTTCAAAAAGTCTGCCGGGAGATTGCGTTCAGTTCCTTCGAGTAGATGCCGTACCGTGGGCAGCATCGAAGCGCCGAGGGCCAGGTGAGGAACGGCTCCGATCCTTTCCCCGATATCCTGACATCACGATGCTGGTTTCACTGCGGACGGTCTTGTCGGCCATTGCATTTCCCTTGGACAGGTGGATGGAAGGTAGATGGAACAGGTGTTGGACCCTTGGACCCTTCCCTTGGACAGGTGGATGGAAGTGTAATGACTATCAAGTAAATGCCAACAACTGGTTGTTATTTGCAACAAATTGTCCTCCTTGTATCAAAGCATAAATCAGTTTGGTAATTTCGTTTGTTTATGTACCCTTATGTAGGTATGATACACAATCATGTAGCGCATTAGCATCGCCAAGTACATTCGAGGAAAGGTGACATAAAATGGCCCAATATGACCTTGGATGAACTTTACAGGACTATGGGTCACTGTGTGGTAATTCTGGGTACTGAATTCGATGAGCGTCCCTTTTGTTCCCAGCTCATTAAACACCAGTAACTTTCACCAACATTCCCTTTTTGAAAATGGCCATGACTTTGAACAAAGTTGGAACCCTTCCTATGCGTTTACATACTACGCGTAGCATGTCATTAGACCGACAAAATCCAAGGCCAATTCAAAATCTATTGGTATGTATTTCATATATATTTGTGTGTATGTGTATGTATTTCGTTATGTATAGTAGGTATTTCGATATATGTAGGGAAAAGACCACAATCTTTTAACTTTCGCTAACCGTGGACCTTTGACGTTGGTAATGTTGGCATTTGATGATTCAGTGGTCATATTTTGTGTCAGTCGCAATATTTCGCAACACAAATTTCATGCTGCTTTTATTTGTCCATCTTGCATGCTTAGTTGGGAATCGGCAGGAAAGCTATACAAAACCACCCACATTGGGGAAATTATCCGTGTATGCCTTCACTAATTGGTGGTTCTCAGCCACTTCGACAAACAGAATATGGGAACAGTTACAACTGTTGCGTGCTAACACTGCACCAGGGCAAAAAAACACCCTGACAAGAACGTGTTTTCACCACCTGCCCTAATAACTAGTAAATACACGTCCACCAGACATATACCGAATATGGTTTGGAAAACCCGGGGAAGAACATTTGCGGGTAGCATTTCTTTCCCGTGCCGTTCGAGATCGCTATCCGCATGTTCGCTTAAGCGAATGTAACATGGATAACACCTGTTCCTGATTCTAATTGCTCAGAATGATAATAGATTGACAGTTAGCGTTTGTTTAGTCAGAAGCTTGTAATGCAAATATTAACAGTTACACATTGTCTTTCTGCAGTACTGGTGACGCTCTTTACCGTCGCTAAAGGCTTCAGTTAGTCCTGCGAGGGCCAGTGTCGTATTCTTTATAGTCGTGAAGAGGCACGTATTCTCCAATACTGACATTTCTCCCATCAATACTAACCTTTCCCTCCAGGGTAAATAAAATATTAGGGACGCACAACGCTCTCTCCATGACCTCTCGTTTTGTCTCTATCCGCTCAAGCAACATCTTTGAATTTCCTTATTGAACTTGCATGCTTGTGCACGCAAATCTGACGTGCCACCCCAATCGATTTGATAAAACCACACCCCTACCGTCTAGTAAAAATCGCCTTCAAAATTCCCGAAAAGAACTTGAAGACCACGACGTAGACATGTAACCGGCGGCAATTATAGGTTTCCCATCGCCCTGCACCTGCACTGCACCTCCTAGGTTTCCCATCGACCTGCACCTGCACTGCACCACCTGGGTACGTGATCCGCCGGCTCCTGCCGCAGAACTCATACTGTCAAGAGTTCTCGACGGTCGGGCCTGCCTGGTACAGTCACATGTTCAAGATGAAGCCGCTGACGGACGACGAGAAGCAGACATTCGCCGGCTTCGTACTATGGGAGGATGAGACCGACCATGAACACCATAAAAATAAGTCAGTGGCGGCACCATGCGCACGTGCGTCCTTCCCCCAGAGTCTGACTGAACGATGTCCGTATATGACAGAACCGTATACAGAGGGAGAGGGAGAGAGAGAGAGAGAGAGAGAGAGAAAGAGAGAGAGAGAGAGAGAGAGAGAGAGAGAGAGAGAGAGAGAGAGAGAGAGAGAGAGAGAGAGAGAGAGAGAGAGAGAGAGAGAGAGAGAGAGAGAGAGAGAGAGAGAGAGAGAGAGAGAGAGAGAGAGAGAGAGAGAGAGAGAGAGAGAGAGAGAGAGAGAGAGGGAGAGAGAGGCCCCCAGCTTCCAATCCTGGCACAGTGGGCTGTAATGCCGTTGCACACTGATCCCCCAGCTCCCCGGTGCACACTGGTCCCCCAGCTCCCAATCCTAGTAGCACAGTGGGTTGTGGTGCCGGTGTACACTGGTCCCCCAGCTCCCAATCCTGGCACAGTGGGCTGCAGTGCCGGTATACACTGGTCTCCCAACTCCCAATCCTGGCACAGTGGACTGTAATGCCGGTGTACACTGGTCCCCCAGCTCCCAATCCTGGCACAGTGGACTATAGTGCCGGTGTACACTGGTCTCCAGCTCCAAATCCTGGCACAGTGGGCTGTGGTGCCGGTGTGTACTGGTCCCCCAGCTCCAAATCCTGGCACAGTGGACTGTAATGCCGGTGTACACTGGTCCCCCAGCTCCCAATCCTGGCACAGTGGGCTGTAGTGTCGGTGTACACTGGTCCCCAGCTCCCAAATCCTGGCACAGTGGGCTGTGGTGCCGGTGTACACTGGTCCCCCAGCTCCCAATCCTGGCACAGTGGGCTGTGGTGCCGGTGTGTACTGGTCCCCCAGCTCCCAATCCTGGCACAGTGGGCTGTGGTGCCGGTGTACACTGGTCCCCCAGCTCCCAATCCTGGCACAGTGGGCTGTGGTGCCGGTGTGTACTGGTCCCCCAGCTCAAAATCCTGGCACAGTGGGCTGTAGTGTCGGTATGTACTGGTCCCCCAGCTCCAAATCCTAGCACAGTGGGTTGTGGTGCGGGTGTACACTGGTCCCCCAGCTCCCAATCCTAGCACAGTGGGCTGTGGTGCCGGTGTACACTGGTCTCCAGCTCCCAATCCTGGCACAGTGAGCTGTGGTGCCGGTGTACACTGGTCCCCCAGCTCCCAATCCTGGAAAGATGGGCTGGAGTCGCCGCGCACTTGCAACTGGCCTTGGCTGCAAGGTTCGGTTGACAGCTGGCCATATAAGGCCATGGGGACAGACCGTGTTGGAACATTGTAGGAATGTTAAGCTTTCGGCTAAACTGCGCTCCGTTGAACTGGAGTTGTGCGATCGGGCGGTGGAGTTAGCCTTCGCGCTACAATTTCAGTCCAGCATAGAGTCCTGTTGAATACAGCCACCGAAGTCGAAATCCGGACGACTAAATTACTATGCAAAATATTGGTTGTTCTGATCATGGCCGGAAGCTACAGCTGAATCTTCCGCGTGCCAACGTGAGCTGCTCTGAAAGATTCAGCTGACTGGTAGATGGAATAATTTGCCATGTTGTGAAACACATTGCTGTCTGAATGTATGATGGAAGGTTATATAAGTGCATGCATGAAAATAAATGAGTGATTCCGCAATGTTCATCTGTCAAAAATGTGCATTTATCAGTGCATAAAGCAGCTATGCATTCCTGTTTCCTCAGAAAATATATATGAACATAGACTTCTGATGATTCCCTGGCTCCTGTTTATTCAGGGCGTATATTTGGGCAGATATTTCTGATGAACTCCTGCCTCCTGGTTCCTCAGGAAGTATCCATGGACGTAGAATCCTGACGAATTCTCGTTTCCTACTCCTGTTTCCACAGGAAGTACTCATGGACAAAGATCCCTGCCGACCTCTCCTGTTTCGCCAGGAAGCATCCATGACACAGAGTTGCCTGACGACCTCCCCGCTCCTGGTTCCCCAGAATGCATTTCTGGAAAGAGTTTCCCGACGAGATGATTTTGGGCGCCGATATCTGGATCCGGGCGCACCCCACGGGCTCCGTAATCCTGCTGAGCACGTGGCCGGGAGTCAGTGATGCCTACACCGTCAACATGAAGGTGAGCACTTGGGAGCGTGGACCTGCGGCGAGCCGCGGCTGTCTCACAGGCACTGAACCCTTCATCTGGAGGGCGATGATCAGTCCAGTGGTAGTATTTGATCTGACATTTCAAAGCGCCGCGCCAATGCTCGGGCACGGGTGCACTCCAATGTTCGGGCACGGGCACCCGCAAACGTTGCGTTCCGGCGGCCCCGACCTGTTTGGGCTGACTGCCGGACGACCACGTCAACGGCCAGGGCTAGGCACCACCGCGTGTATCGACTAGAGCCACAGCTTTCCTCAGGCGATACAAGTGCATGTTAGTGGATGCAGGCGACATGGTCAGCCATCCGTCTCCCATGGTGAGTAGACAATGTTCTGCTGCTTGTCGCTGACTGATTCTGAACACCATACACCGTTGCCGTTTTGGCAAACACTTCCTTCCAGCCACTTCAAGGGAGCCTGTTTTTATTTGGGCTGGTTCCCCTTTCACATGGATAATTTATCAAGAGAGTGCGTTCACCTTACCTTTGAGGAGCAGTGACATCGAATACAATGCCCGACCGTCTTCGCTTCTCATCCATTCACTCTCAACTCAGTTCGACCACAAGCCACTTCATTAACAGATAGTGTGTGTGTGTAATTAACAAACAATGTGTAGTAGCAATGTGTGCAATACCACTAACCTAATTTGCCCGTCATAGCTCAACGGACCCAGCCTAGCTCTTTGATCCACGTTCCCAAACCACTGCCGAATCCGCAGGCCAGTAATTAATCGATGCCATTTTTCGCACGATAAAACGCAACAGTTTTCGGATGCAATAATATGTGTGGGGATCGCGTGGCGAACCGAACGGACGCGCTGTCGGCAGATCATCTTCGACAACGGCGACGTGCACGTGGACGTGCACAACCGAACGGACGCGCTGTCGGCAGATCATCTTCGACAACGGCGACGTGCACGTGGACGTGCACAACTGCAGCCCGAGCCGCTGGATGGCCGAGTGCCGCCAGTCGCCGCGCAGCCGCAACTCCGCCTACCGGGCACTGCTCAGCACCAAGCGCTACCACAACTTCCGGCAGCCGCGCGTCAAGCTCTCGCTGACCAAGTGGACGCGGCTGCTGATCGTCTCCCAGTCGAAGATCTTCCGCATCGTCACGTTCGACGACGAGACCGGGGAGGTAGGCGGCGGCGAGTTGTGAATGTTCACACGTCCGGTGACCGTTCACATGCACGTGTGTCGCGTGTGGTGTGCAGTGAAGCAGAGTGTGTGACGTTCGGGTCAGAGTGTGTGACGTTCGGGTCAGAGTGCGTTTGTCGCGTGATGTGACACCTGTTCTTCGCCGATTTATCGAGGAATGTTAAGCAATGAGCTGGCGAAAGTTCTCTCAATTCGTCCCCCAGCGAGCGTCATCCTTTTTCTCATTTTCGTCGTTACTATACCAGAAACGTGGAGTCTTGACCAGAACTGGTGTTGTTTTCATGTTTCCGATTTCCGTGCGCTAGCCTTTGCCAACAACTCAGGTCGTGGTAGCTCTATCGGTGAGGCGTTCGACTCTTGATTGCAAGATCGTGGGTTTGAATCCCGCAACCGGCGGAATTGCCGAGTCCTGCGACCAGTCGGCGTGAAAGGTTCGCAGCGCTATATGGCCCAACAGTCGAAGATGCCGTAAAATAATCCCAGGCTCTTCTTTGCAACAATTGCGAATACCGAGAAAGCGCATCACCTGCCCTCGATTGGCTTACCGCCTTCCACTAGTTGCCACGGTCATCGGTGACTGGCGGCGTCCAGCTCCGGTTCAGTCGCGACCCCCATCGCAGGTCGGCGACGCGTTCAGCTACGACATCATGCACTTCGGGATGATGGACGAGGCGAAGTACCGCGAGTCGCTGAAGCTCGGCAACTACAAGAACAGGGAGAGCAACGTGTACCGCGCGTACGGCCTCGACGACGGCACACTGGAGGCTCACCAGGCCAGGTGAGCAGCAGCCGCTGAATCAGTCGACTAATGGCGGGCTAACGTGTGACGTAACAACATGTGACGTAACAGCATATGACGTAACAACATGTGACGTAACAACATGTGACGTAATATCATGTGACGTAATATCATGTGACGTAATATCATGTGACGTAGCAGCATGTGACGCAACAACATGTGACGTAACAACATGTGACGTAATAACATGTGACGTAACAACATGTGATGTAGCAACATGTGACGTAACAACATTACCCAGCCGAACTGGTTGGTGTCGTGTGTCGTTTTCCGTAACAACATGTGGCGTAACAACATGTGACGTAGCAACATGTGATGTAAAAGCATGTGTCGTAACAACATGTGACGTAACAACATGTGACGTCGCAGCATGTGACGCAGGAACATGTGACTACAACGTTAGCCGATTATGTTTGTGGTTTTTCGTTGCATGTCTAATCAAGTGTAATTTGCATTCGAGCTAGATATTGGTCTGGAGCGTTGGCCAGTATGCCGCAGAGCTCCAGGACATCTGGTCAGGACTGTGCTCAGGCATCCTCAGGAGTCCTCAGGAGTCGTCAGAAGTCCTGAGTAGTCTTCGGTCTTCGGGACTGAGGATGACCGATACCAGAACGTTTCTGGTTGGCCGGATGTCAGGATGTCGCCGGTTCCGGTCAAGGAGCGGGCGATATGCTGTCGACTGGCAGAACCGATCGAAAAGTTAGCGCATCGGTTCCATGATGGATTATGAAAGGCATGCATTAGCACCTGCTGGGGGTGTCCTCTGGCAGGTACATCGGTTTCGGCACAGATGGCCACAGGAAGACGCCTCCGCAAGTGTCGTTTGTGCGTCTGCACTGCCGAAACGGAAACCAGGTGCCGCTCACCAAGTACCCGAACTGCATCCAGGACAAAGATCCAATCAGCGTCAAGTCCTTCCAGGTGGGTGTTCGATGCGGGTCGCGTGGACATCCACGTGTGGCACAGCACTGCTACAGCGGCCAACGTCCAAACCGGTATGGTTGGTAGTCCGATGTGCCTTGTGGTGCGTATCGCTGATGGATAGATGGAGGGTTCCAAAATGTGCATCTGGAATTTTTCAGTTTCATGTCATGAGTGAATCATTCGTTGAAGCCATGGGCATAGGAACTATTCATTTTGATATAGCGCCGAAACTGGAGAGATGGTCTAGGATAGACAGCCGGGGATAGAGGGCCAAGGATAGTGGGCGAGGATAGAGGGCCGAGGCTAGAGGGCCGAGGATATAGGGCCGAGGATAGAGGGCCGAGGATAGAGGGCCGATAATCCAGAGCCGAGGATAGACGGCCGAGGATCCAGGGCCGAACATAGTGCGCCGAGGCTAGAGAGACGGTCGAGGATAGAGGGCCAAGGATGGTGCACCGAGGCTAGAGGGCCGAGGACTGAGGGCTGAGCATAGTGCGCCGAGGATAGAGAGAGGCCCGAGTATAGAGGGCTGATGATAGAGGGCCGAGGATAGAGGGCGACCGGCTGCCCGCCACGCGTCACCAACGAACCGGATGGACCCGAATCCAGCCAGTAAACTTGATGAACCACTAACGCCAAATTATCCCGCAGATTTTTACCTGCGTAACGTTAAGCAATATGCCTGGCATGATTTTGCCACCATTGGTGTTGTGATGGACAGATACCTCAATGTTTTATTTTCAAGTCCAACCATACACCCATGGGAAGAATGCACCTACGGCTGCGAATATCCCCTACACAACTTACCGTGACAGAACCGATGTTGCTTGGTATTGATCAAGAGCGGAAATGCCCTTGTATATTTTGCTGGCCTCGAGCGTCCACCTCAACCCCACCCCCCTTCGCCCGAATAATGTCCACTGTTAACTACATGGCCCATTGGTGCACAATCCATCAAGTTGAGTTTAAGATGCGTGAGCTCGCTCCCCCAATCATGTAAAATCCCACTCCCGGCATTGTTCTCCACATATCCGAAGGAGTAGATCCGTGGCCCGCTTCGGTCATAGCCACTGCGGAAAAAGCCTGACACGGGGACATTTTTACCGCACCATGTCAGTGTCCGTTCGTTGGGTACCCCCCCCCCCCCCTCCCCCTCCCACCCACACACACACACACGCACTGCTCATGGCGAAACTTCATCTGTCATGCACCATACCCCACCAAAATTTGCCACCAACATACACGAGCCAGAAATCACGCTGGTTCCATTTCACATGAGCATGTACATGCACAAAGGGGTGTTTCACTTGTGTTATTGCCTTGTATTAATATTAATTACCGAATTTACATGTGCAAATAGCATGCAAAATGTATCTGTAGGAATGTAATATACGCAAAAATAGTTCCTGTCTTGAAAACATAAATTGATTCCGGAAGGTTCGTCTTAACATCCTCATGTATGCCTGTTTCCAACAAAAATCCTGCTTGTCGCCGCCGCGGGTCCTCTGGCCACCAGATGTCTGCGCTTGACGGATATCGCAACCAACTTTCGTTCCCTCATTCTCTTCCAACTTACTCTCCCTGAAATAATTGCTGCATGAATGATTGGAAGTGAGTGTTTGTGCTCGGGATGGCTGTTCTCTTTATCGCCGAGTCTTCTACCACCCCCACACGTGGCACGCATCCGAACGTTGTCACGCATTTTCGCTTGCATGTCGGCGTTTGCCGATTTTCCTCTCTGGCCGAGAGTCGGCCTTGTTGACCGTCACATCAGCAACTGGTAATGCAGCTGAGTGCCAACTGTGCGTGTGTTGAGGCGGCTCGAACGTGCTCACTGTGACAGGGCACCTGGTCTGTGACGAAGCGAACTGTGCGTATATTGAGGCGGCTCGAACGTGCTCCCTGTGACAGGGCACCTGGTCTGTGACGAAGCGAACTGTGCGTGTATTGAGGCGGCTCGGACGTGCTCCCTCTGAGAGGGCACCTGGTCTGTGACGAAGCGAACTGTGCGTGTATTGAGGCGGCTCGAACGTGCTCACTGTGACAGGGCACCTGGTCTGTGACGAAGCGAACTGTGCGTGTATTGAGGCGGCTCGAACGTGCTGTCTCTGACAGGGCACCTGGTCTGTGCCGAAGCGAACTGTGCATGTATTAAGGCGGCCCGAACGTGCTCACTGTGACAGGGCACCTGGTCTGTGACGAAGCGAACTGTGCGTGTATTGAGGCGGCTCGAATGTGCTCTCTCTGACAGGGCACCTGGTCTGTGACGAAGACAGGCGAGCAGTGCACGGCCTGGTCGGCGCTGCTCGACACCTGGCGGATGTTGCCCGGTGATCACGTGAGCTTCTCCTGCTCGCCAGGAGTCCCGCTTCTGCGACTCCTGGCGCCGGGCCTGGCTCTCCGAGTCGCGTCCTATGGAGTTCCGTCATCCGTCTCTGGGACTCTTCACTCCTGGCTCTGTATAGCACTGATCTGCATTGATAATAATTTCTGATCCCATTACTGATACCAAGTGTCCTTGGTATCTCTTCCATGACCGTCCTGTTGAGGAAATTCCTCTTGGACTGCCGGCGTGGACTTCGTTCTCGTACTCATTTATCAGCATTGATAATTATCAATAAGACTTCAGTGCGCCTTGATTATTTTCCAAGTTGGCTTGTATCCCTTGGAAACTGGTACCGTAAATGAATGAATTGATAAGTTGCAAACTTTGGTATAATGAAACTTCAATAGTGAAACTCCTAGCGAACAGGATCCATCTAGATATTCGCTGCTTCAGATGCCAAGATGGGGCGAACAGGACGAGAAGCCTCGAAAGCTGATTCAGGGGATCAAAGGCCTGGTGCAGTCAATCCTTCGCGGCGAGGTGTCGCCCACCATGATGGACACCGCCAACAACTGCCGCAACTGGCGCGGGGTCAGCGGCTCCGTGTGCTTCGTCAAGCGGTACGTGGTTACTCCGTGTGCTCCGTCGAGCGGTACGTGGTTGCTCCGTGTTCTCCGTCGAGCGGTATATGGCTGCTCCGTCAGGCGGTACGTAGCAGCTCCGTAAATTTTTCATCTGGAGACGCCTCACCAGATACTTTCACAGTGGTGCACCTCCGAAGAAATGGTGTACCTCTAGACAAGTACTCCCATGCTAATTCCTTGACCTGCCCCTGCCTCGGAGAGTCCCTTCTTCGGTGGCGTAGCGGGCGTTGACGAACGTGTTTTGTCACTCAGGCGACAACTTTGGTGTTCTTAAAGAATAGTTTTCTGATGACTGTAATGCAATACCAGGTCGACCAGCAATGCCACGGATTTGGCATCAAGGGGCGAGAGGGCTTCAGATACACCTCGTAGTTCAAGACCACAAGGATACCTTGCATTTTCCGAAATCCGACCACTACCCGCTTACAAGGAGGCCACGTTTTAGCTGCTTCCAATATTCGTTGACGCGATAACAATTTCCCGCCTGATTTTTCGTGGGCGATAAATATCAGCATCTAAACCTGTGCGTCCTCAGCTACGGCAGCATTAAGCCAACGTCCCTCCAGAAGCTGATGGGACGCCAGGAGGCCACAAAACGCGGCTACTGGGACACGGCCGAGCGGTGCGACGTTCCCCTGTGTCGGTACACAGACTGCCGCGGCACCTTCAACGGCCAGGCCTACCGCGGTTCCAACACCAGCACCGGCTTCCTGCCCGCAGAGCGCTGCATATTGCATAGCGGCGAGGTAGCGACCAGTGCACTGTCAGCAGTAGCAGCACCAGCACCGGCACCAGCACCAGCACCAGCTGGTGCTGGTGCGCTAGGATTAGCATCGCTTTGACGTGCTTTGGTTGGTGCCTTTTCGGTACGGGCATGGTTTTGTGTGCGTTTGCTTCGCGCCAATTTGGTGCGGGTATGGCTTTGCGTGCATATGCTTCGCGCCAGTTTGATGCGGTATGGCTTTGCGTGCATTTGCTTCGCGCCAATTTGGTGCGAGTATGGCTTTGTGTGCGTTTGCTTCGCGCCAATTTGGTGCTGGTATGGCTTTTTGTTCGTTTGCTTCGCGTCTCTACGGTCGTCTCCGTAGCCCGGGATCCTCTTGTCGGCCTGAGGTCCGCTGTCAGCTCTGAGCCCTTCTCGATCAGCGTGAGCCGAAGCCGATCCAGCGACCCTGTAAGTCCGACCCCCACCCCCTCCGTCGGCTCAGGGACCCTCTTTCACGGCTCAGGTGACTACATCATGCCGGAATCATCTCTTTCAAAGGCTTGGACATCCTCTATCACTTCAGGGGCTCCCTGTGCGGCTTCAACCTCCATCGGCCCAGGGTGCTTCATACCGACTCCGGGCCCTCTGACGGTCCGGGATCCTTCCGCGGCTAGGGTTCTCTCCTTCGGAGCAGGGGTCCTCTTTAGCGATGCAGGGCCTCCTCTGTCATGCCGGAGACCCCCTTCCAATAACTTGGCCCCCGCCCTTGGACCAGGATCCTTTGTGCAGCTTAGACCTGATCTGCCGGCCCGAGGGCCCTTTATGAACGCCCGAGGTCCTCTCCGGCAACTAGGGCCCCACCGTCGCTTCAGGGTCCCTCTTTGACGATACAAAGGCCTTTTCCGGAAAGCCGGAGGTCCTGCTCTAACGTGTGGGCGCTGTCATCTGGGCAGGGGCCCTGTTTGGCTTGGGCCCCGCCATCAGCAATCCAGGCCTGGCGCGGTTCTTCGAGTACCTCACATTTTGTTCGGAACCGCGCACCATTTTCGGACATGTGGCGCGGTTTTTAGGCTCCAGAGCTATGTTCCGGATCCGGATTGATTTCTCGGCATCCTTACCGAATTTGTGGGTGCCCCGGCAAGATTCTTTGGACCCATCACCTCTTAGGGGGTATTGGTCGTTTGTCCTCTTCGGCACAACAGTGGGACCATGCATATTTGTGTGGGGCTTAGCCTGTTTTAGAGTGTATTATGCCGTCTTTGTGTCCCGCTGTGATTTCATGACCCCGTGGCGTCTTGAGTGCATCCGGTGTGTTTTCTAGGGCTCCCAATGTGCTTATTTTAAAACACCGGGAACCCGGCACATATTTTAAACCCTGTCCCTTATCTACGGGATATCCCATACACGCCGAATATCGGGTGCCTTTTGAAATGCCACGACACGCTTTTGGCCTTCTTGCCTGCTTTTAGGACCCCACTGTGTTTATTTGGGCCCCCGGTGCGAGTTTTTTCTGCACCTGATGTAAATTGTGGTGGCAACAACGGGAATATTGGGATTCTAAGCACGGAATTTCGGGGTCCTGGTGCGATTTTGACGGCCTCGGCGCGAGTTTTCTGGTCGCCGCTGCTTTCTTGGGGGGGGAGGGTGGCTCTGACGCGAACTTCGTGGGCCACAATGGGAACATTGGAAGTCCCAGCGTAATTATGCAAACCCTGGCTGCGAGTTTCGGACCACGGCACGAGTTTTCAGCTACGCGATGTATTCATTTGGAGCCCCAATGCGAATTTCGTGGGGCCCGACGGGAAACTGAAGCCAAAGCGAGATTTGTCGGGTGTCCGCCACCATTCAGGGGAGGGGATTGTCCCCTTTGTTCACCCCCCTCGATACGTCACGGATTAGCTGACGCTGCCAATATTGCTGTATTGCTGCGGCGATGCTTGTGCTGAGAACGGGAACTGGGGGATGGATTCTCACTATGAAGAAGCCATCCACTCACGGCGTGAGACCCTGGTCTCCGCGTCAGCTCTGACCTGCTGCCATCTATCGGTATAAATATCACAGTGGGACACGGCGGATCCAGGTCCCTAGCTTGCGCAGCAAGTAAACAATACCCGATAACGAAGAACTCATCAAGTAAACAATACCCGATAACGAAGAGTAAACAATACCCGATAACGAAGAACTCATCAGATATGACCAGCTCACATTCGTCGGATCTGTTTAAAGCAATATTTATATCGTAAAAGTTCTTAGATGTCGATAAAATGTTATTTCAGTACAAAAATAGGCAAAGGTCGGCCTCTTAGGAGAGGCCATGGGCCCTTTCCCACTGGATGCTCTCCTGTAGTGGGCCCAGATAGCAAACGGTGAGAACAACCATGCGCGAAGAATGTAAAACAACGGAGCAAATAAACCTACCGCCAAATTGTTGTCATGCCAGCGCAAGCCAAGTCAGGGCTTCATTTGCCATGTTACCTGGGGATGTGGGACGGTCATGTCCGTCGTTATTCCAGTCAGTGACTACTCCATAGTTGTTCACGAGTCAAATCCACTAGTGCGGCTGGTCCCCATCCATGACGAGGATTGATCAAGACGATGCGCATGGACGAAGAAGAACAGCGCTGAAAATGCACTACAGACGTGCAAGTACCACGTCGCACAACACAACAAATTGTCATCTGCAAACTGGCATGTTGTACGAGCCTTGGAAGCGCCAAAATATTCGAACGTATTTACTCGGCACGGGATAGTGGCTACCGCATACGATCAGGCATTGACGGTGTCAGCATCACGTACAGTGTCACCGCAGGGGACAGGGGACGCGCACAGTGTCACCGCAGGGGACAGGGGACGTGCACAGTGTCACCGCAGGGAGACGCGCACAGTGTCACCGCAGGGGACAGGGGACGCGCACAGTGTCACCGCAGGGGACAGGGGACGCGCAGGGGACAGGGGACGCGCAAGTGTCACCGCAGGGGACAGGGGACGTGCACCAGTGTCACCGCAGGGGACAGGGGACGCGCACAGTGTCACCGCAGGGGACAGGTCACCGAGGGGACGCGCACAGTGTCACCGCAGGGGACAGGGGACGTGCACAGTGTCACCGCAGGGGACAGGGGACGCGCACAGTGTCACCGCAGGGGACAGGGGACGCGCACAGTGTCACCGCAGGGGACAGGGGACGTGCACAGTGTCACCGCAGGGGACAGGGGACGCGCACAGTGTCACCGCAGGGGACAGGGGACGCGCACAGTGTCACCGCAGGGGACAGGGGACGCGCACAGTGTCACCGCAGGGGACAGGGGACGTGTCACCGCAGTGTCACCGCAGGGGACAGGGGACGCGCACAGTGTCACCGCAGGGGACAGGGGACGCGCACAGTGTCACCGCAGGGGACAGGGGACAGCCACATGTCACCGCAGGGGACAGGGGACGCGCACAGTGTCACCGCAGGGGACAGGGGACGCGCACAGTGTCACCGCAGGGGACAGGGGACGCGCACAGTGTCACCGCAGGGGACAGGGGACGTGCACAGTGTCACCGCAGTGTCACCGCAGGGGACAGGGGACGCGCACAGTGTCACCGCAGGGGACAGGGGACGCGCACAGTGTCACCGCAGGGGACAGGGGACGCGCACAGTGTCACCGCAGGGGACAGGGGACGCGCACAGTGTCACCGCAGGGGACAGGGGACGTGCACAGTGTCACCGCAGGGGACAGGGGACGTGCACAGTGTCACCGCAGGGGACAGGGGACGCACAGTGTCACCGCACAGTGTCACCGCAGGGGACAGGGGACGCGCACAGTGTCACCGCAGGGGACAGGGGACGCGCACAGTGTCACCGCAGGGGACAGGGGACGCGCACAGTGTCACCGCAGTGTCACCGCAGGGGACGCGTACAGTGTCACCGCAGGGGACGTGGTAGGCGTCGTCCAAACTGCGTGACTTTGCTGTTGTACCTGCCGTGTGTTGCACGATTCATGAATGGAATAATTTGATGTCAACACTCCCTCGCCCCCGCCTTTTCAAAGCCCGTGGTGGCAGCCTGGTGACACCCATGTTCAGCATTGCCGAGGGCAGAGTTCGGCCGACTCGGGCGGCGACCAACGCCAGCGACGCGCGCCGTTGCCGCAGGCGCCTTCCATCGAGGACTGGAACGCGGCGGACTACGGCCCGGACAACCTGTGCCGTAACGACGACCACCGGGCTCCGCTCAACATCGACAGGCCGTTCTGCTTCGTGCGCGATCCGCGCGGCGACATCGTCAAGCGGTTCTGCAACTCGGCGCATCTGTGCAACTTCAACCCGCCACACCACATGCTGTCCTCCACGGAGGTGGGGCCTCGCAGAGGCGCAGCAGAGCGTGTCACGTGGTGTGTGACGCGCGGTGGTGAGGCGCAAGGTGCTCACGATACCCAAGCTCCACGGCATGGCGCGTCGGAATGTTTGCGGTCCACGTGCGAGGGTGTGGTTTCCATGTAATGTGGATAATAATGAGCGAATGGCTCAGACGACCATTCCAGTGCAATGTCCGTGTGATATCGTCCGGTTGACCACGTTCGCCAAGTTGAAAAGTGTACACACCGTAAGATTATATTTAGGGATTCCAGTCGATCACTAGGTCAAGTCGACTACCGAACATGTCAGTGAGCACTTCTAATGCCTTGCATCAATGCCTGTCCAGCGTCCGCCAGCGTTATCAAGATCGTCCGATTGGGTGAAGTGGTGTGATATTCGTATGATGTGCACGTGAACAGAGACGCATCACATCTTTCAAAGCTCCTAACTTCCAAAGTTCATAATTTCAAAATTGGAAGTGACTCCTCACTCCTCCTAACTTCCAAATATTATAGGTTAACTTCCAAAACAGCCCGGACAGGAGGCGCTCATATTTGGAAAGTTCGGCTTTCCAAGTCGGAAGTTAGCCTGCAATTTAGACGTCACCTTCTACATGGTGGTAAATAAGTTTCTATTGGAAAATAAGTTCCAAAACATGGAAGTTAGCTTCCGAATTGGAAGTTAACTTTCAAAAATTGGAAGTGAACTTCCAAAATAGCCCGGATTGGAACCTAACCTAACCTTTAGTGACCTTCCGACGTTTGCAAGTTAACTTCCGATTTTTGGAAGTTAACTTCCAATTTTGGGAAATGAACTTCAATTTCGGAAGCTAGCTTCAAGTTTTGTAACTTCGCTTCCAATTTGGAAATAATGAACGTTGAAAATTGTGAACTTGGAAGGAATATGAACGCCTCCCTTGTGAACACACGCGAGCACCATGTGGTACGTCGTGCAGGTACGCCATCACTTGTGCGTGAGACACGATCACATGTGATCGGTACCGGGTGCTGACCGCACCACACTGACACCGACACTGACACAATGGCACACTGACACTGACATTTACACTCACACTGACACACTGATACACGGATGCATTGACATTGACACTGAGACACCGACACACTGGCACACTGACACTGACACACCGACACTGACACACCGACACTGACACACCGACACTGACACACCGACACTGACACACCGACACTGACACACCGACACTGACATACCGACACTGACACACTGACTCTGATACTGACACACTGACTCTTATACTGACACACTGACTCTGATACTGATACACTGACACTGACATACTGACACTGACACACTGGCACTGACACTGATACATTGACTGACACATTGACACTGACACCGACACACTGACACTGACACTGACACATCGACACTGACACATTGACACTGACACATTGACACTGACACACTGACACTGACATATTGACACTGACATACTGACACACTGACACCTGACACAATGGCACTGACACACTGACACCGATACATTGATACTGACACCCTGACACTGACACACTGAAGCTGACTCACTGACACTGACACATTGATACTGAAACACTGACACTGACACTGACACACTGAAGCTGACACAATGACACTGACACTCACACACTGACGGACTGACGTACTGACACTGACACACTTACACACCAACACAGACACAAAGACACTGACACAATGACACTGACACAATGATAATGATACAATGACACTGACACTGACACAATGACACTGACACAATGACACTGACACAATGACACTGACACAATGACACTGACACAATGACACTGACACAATGACACTGACACAATGACACTGACACAATGACACTGACACAATGATACTGACACAATGACACTGATACAATGACACTGCAATGACACTGACGAGATGTCACTGATACGATGACACTGACACAATGACACTGACACACTGACACAATGGCACTGATACAATGACACTGACACAATGGTACTGACACAATGACACTGACACAGTGACACTGACACAGTGACAATGACACAGTGACAATGACACTGACACAATGAAACTGACACAATGAGACTGACACAATGACGCTGACACAATGACACTGACACAATGACACTGACACAATGACACTGACACAATGACACTGACACAATGACACTGACACAACGATACTGACACAATTGCATTCATGCAGTGACACTGACATAGTGACACTGTCACAATGACACTGACACAATGAAGCTGGCATAATGACACTGACATAATGACACTGACATAGTCACACTGACACAACGACACGGACACAATGAAGCTAGCACAATGACATTGACATAATGACACTGACGTGCTCACATTGACATGCTCACAATGTCATGCTCACACTGACGTCCTGACACTGACGTACTGAAAGTGACATACTGACGCTGACGTACCTTGTCATACTGACACTGACACTGACATACTGACACTGACATACTGACACTGACATACTGACACTAACATACTGACACTGACATACTGACACTGACATACTGACACTGACATACTGACACTGACATACTGACACTGACATACTGACACTGACATACTGACACTGACACTGACATACTGACACTGACACTGACATACTGACACTGACTTACTGCCACTGCCATACTGACACTGACATATTGACACTGACATACTGACACTGACATACTGACACTGACATACTGACACTGACATACTGACACTGACACTGACATACTGACACTGACATACTGACACTGACATACTGACACTGACATACTGACACTGACATACTGACACTGACATACTGACACTGACATACTGACACTGACATACTGACACTGACATACTGACACTGACATACTGACACTGACACTGACATACTGACACTGACATACTGACACTGACATACTGACACTGATATACTGGCACTGACATGCTGACACTGACATACTGACACCGACACTGACATTCTGACATTCTGACACTGACATACTGACACTGACATACTGACACTGACATACTGACACTGACATACTGACACTGACATACTGACACTGATATACTGACACTGACACTGACATACTGACACTGACATACTGACACTGACATACTGACACTGACATACTGACACTGGTATACTGACACTGACATACTGACACTGACATACTAACACTGACATACTGACACTGACATATTGACACTGACATACTGTCACCGACAAACTGGCACATTGACACTGCTACTAGCACACTGACATTGACATTAACATACGGACACCTACACACTGATACGTATTGTAATACTAGCACACACGAATACTAACACACATTAATGCACACCCTAACACTGAAACACTAACACACACCAACACACCAACACTGGCACGCTGACACTGACATCAACACACGGGTACACATTGTACCACTGACACACACTGATGCTGATACACATCAACACACTGACACTGACATCAACACACTGTTACACATTGTACCACTGACACACTGATGCTGACACACATCAACGCACTGACACTGACACTGACGCGCTGCCGGTGTGTCAGATCCGACTACGGCTGCACTCCAAGATGCGCCACTACGTCCACATCGGCGCACGGGCAGTCACGCCCACCATCCGGAACTTGGGCGCACTCATGTGCTTCTCCGACATGGTCTGGGACCGGCACTCCAACACCGTCTGCGTCTACATCGGCAACAGTTTCTTCCTTGGCGTCGTGGTGCGCTTCAAGACAGAGATGGAGTGAGTGGATGATGTCCATTGGATCGCAAAGTTTGGTATATAGCACTGCAAGGTACCGGGGTGTATAAATTGTTCATGATGCATGACATCAGTTGATCAGGTAGTCTTTTCTTCTCTCATCCTTCATTTAATACCTGCCGATAAATCAAGGTTCGGAAGAGGAACGAGTGTCCCTAAACATTTTCGCGAGCATTACGCTCTTCAGCATCCGTGGCGAAGGTCTCGCAGATAATACCAGACACAACTGTCAATGAGTTTGAGCAATCGCCAATTGACAGAACTCCAAATATGTTGCACAATGTTAACTTACGCAATATCCATTACGGTCACATTATTCCTGCTATAATTACAATGGCAATATCCTACTTTGGAAGGAATGGAAGGAAGCATGGAGCTAAATCACGACGTGCACACGTTTGCATGCTGTTCCCCAGCTCAGGCAGAGAGAGGTGGGTGTCGGCACTGGAGCATGCCACCCTGATCGAGGTGGCCTCACGAGACCTGACCGAAGAGTTGGTGCAGCCGCAGCTGGAGGGGCTCACCTTCAACTGGTACTGGATCAAGTTCTCCTCCCAGTTCATGTACATTGGCCGCGGAGAGGCCTTTTCGCCCATCATGGCCGTCCCCTACACCGGTTGGTGTCAAGTTAGGTCCGACAAATTTGGTGTGAGTCGGGTGAGGTCTGACAAACTTGATGTGTGTAAAGTGAGGTCGGACATATTTGGTGTGTGCAAGATGAGGTCCGACCGATCTGGTGTGCGTAAAATGGAATTAAGAGCTTCAAGGTGGACGAATGTAATATCATGCCCCGAGATAGGTGGGTGTAATAATATTTGACATAACAACTGATGGCTGCATAATGAGTTGCGGAAATGGGTGTTCATAGAGTTTGGCTCGATAGCGGATTAGTTTCTATTTATTGCATGCTGTTCAACTGTTTCGAAGATGCACGAGATTGGATTCAAATTATATGGGCGGGAGTGCCCACGTATTTTTATATCCCTCGCCTGGCATGCTGACAAATCCACATCAGCTGGGTCAGGTCGGCTGGGTCAGGTCGGCTGGGTCAGGTCGGCTGGGTCAGGTCGGCTGGGTCAGGTCGGCTGGGTCAGGTCGGCTGGGTCAGGTCGGCTGGGTCAGGTCGGCTGGGTCAGTGTTCTTGACAGCCACCTTACTGGCTCAGACCTATGCACGCCAGGATAAAGTGCAAAATACCGTCAGAAGCCCTGGTCATGACGAGTCCGAAACATGCCTTGCAGTTGCATCTGTAAATGGTCGAAAATGAGGCCACCAGAGGTCATTTTAGGTTAATAATGAACCACGACTCACTCCCTGGAAAGGGTTTGAAACAATGGCTCCGTTTGTTTTTATCGACATTGCTTTTTTGTTCAAGAATTATCATATGTGGAGGTATTTATATTGATGATGGTAAGCAAGGGTCAGGACAGCGTAGGTCAGGTCGGGCCGAAATCATGCTTGAAAACCAGCTTCCGAACTACGCACGCTAGAGTCGCTGAGAAAATGTTATTGTTATGCCAATATACTTCTGAGCCGATATTCCACCCTATTTCCTCACTGTTAGTCATGTCGTGGTCCTAAAGTGTCACAATAGGTAATACCAGTAACATGACCTTTATCATCGGGAATGGTGTGAAAAGAATATAAAGATAATATGAAATATGAAGCATCGGGTTATTTCAACAGAACCATTCCAGCAGGACGTGTACATCTGTTTGACATTGAAAAATCTCATTAGAAGCTCAGGTCAGGTCGCGCCGTACGGTGAGATCAAGTAAATTGAAACTGGAATTCCCCAGGTTTATCACTTTTTAGGTATACAAGTTGTGTTCCCAGGAATAACCAATATACTGAAACATTTTTATTTTGTAAACAGAAACTGCACAGCTTCGGACCACGTGACCTGATCTTAAGTTGTGCTGGGACAATACATAGACTGGTAGAGCTTCAATGAAGTCTTAAAGCTTGAACATTGATAACTTTAGACTTCACTGTGCTATTTGAGTAAAGACGCCTGTATGCCTGTCGCTTTTCGTTCTCAAGTTAATTTTCGACGACTGGAGCGACAGCTATATCTGCTAGAGACGTTATAATTTCACAATGCACACACAACCAATGGCCAATATGCGCTGTGGAGTTTCATTGGGGCGGGGGGTGTTTTAAGTACGCGACATGCGCTTAAATTGTCTGCATATCCCTGATAGGGTTCACGTTATATTTTCAAGTCGTAGAAGAAAACTATTCGTTCTACTATCGAAGAGTGGTTCGGCTCACGTGGGTACCAGCCAGATGAACCTGGCACCGTTCACAAGCCAGAAGTGGTAGCTACATTTTGGGCACAGTTTCCATGCAATCGGGTCAACACTTTGCACGTGACATATATGAACGTCGTGCGAGGTCAAATCGGCCATTTCCGCTTACTTAGCATCTGAATACACGTTTTCCGTCCTATTTTAGTGCGCCCAGTCGGCTCATTTTCAACCGGTATAGCTACCGAACCAATATGGTCGGATTGACACGAAACCAACACCACGGTGTAGACACAACAATCACTGAGCTTGGCAGGACAAGTGTTGCCGGCTCACGTGGCATGTGCGGACGTGGATAGCGTGAAAATAGAAAGTCGGCTTTTTGCAACGTTCTTTACGATTCGGTCTGCCGCTTGAAAACGGCTCAGGATAGCGAATCAGGGTCACCTTCACTGCCTGGCTCCATGTACCGGCTAGACTTTTGAAATTAACTATGGCTAAGTGACATGCACACGTGCCGTGTAAGTTGTAAACGAAATAATGCATGTCGTCAATCATAAAAATGGTTTTTTTACACGCAATTAACCGCAAGACATAGTTTTTACGCCAAGTTATTCGTTTCGCCTACCCAGATTGGTCCTCATGCCCGCAGTATCTTTAGATGTTCGCCATTTTAAATACTTTAGATACAATCAACGACGTCCCGGAGCCTTCGAATACCCTGTTTGCGGACACGGAAGATTCGTTCATCGTTGCGTCAACGATCGCCAAGCGGGGGCCGGGGTCAACGACATTGCTCGGCTTCGATAGTTGAGAAGTAGTCAGACGCGTGCGCGCTGAATTTCCAGTCAAACCTCCTCGGGAAGGATTTTTTGTTCTCAAAGTAAACATTATTTTCACGAACATCAACATAAACATTTTTCATGAAAGTAAGCATACATATTTTCGCTATGAAAATCAATGAATAAAGCCGGTTTCATATCAATCCGACCGACACAATCGACACGAAACTTATACCATAGTGTGGCTAGGACAATCGTCATCTTTCGCTCAGCGAAGCGAGCAGACCTGCTCGCTTGTGTTTTCACCTGTGTTTTCCTGAAAACATCCAATGTTGAAAACATGAAATGTATCATAACCCTAAAAAATCGATTCATGAGTATCTTCAAAACCACCAGTACTAATAAATTCCAATGTACCATAGCATCGAATGGTCATAATCGGCAATGAATCATATCCTTAAACGCAACATAGCCTCCAATGTATCATGACCTCCAATGTATCATAACCTCCAATGTATAATAACCTCCAATGTATCACACTGTTCAATGTGTCATAGCCATCAACATATCATGGCCATGCAGAGGCGTAGAAACGTCTAAAAAAGTTGTGGTCCGAAACCAATTTTGGAGTTTATTTTTACAATGTATTGCCATAACATTAATGCTAAACTTTCATGAATAGTGGGGGACCATGGCCCCCTAACCCCTTCCCTGTTCTTACACTTGTGTAACCATGGGTTATGCCATTAAATACCACATGAAGGCTATCATATGGATTAAATGACTTCTTCAAGGCAGGCCCATTTCAACCGACATAGCTCGCGAACTAATGAACCAATCGACACAAACAATACACCAATGTATACCTACAATTGGTCTTTCGTTCAGCGGAGCGAGCGAGGCGTAGTGATTTCTAGTAAACTTTATTTTACATCATGTTTTAGCTTAATTTTGTAAATGTGTTTGAAACATGATATCTTAATTAGTTTTGTCTTTCATTTAAAATCATTTTCCTCCATATTTTGTATTCAAAATTTACCAGAAACGCAGCGGTGCAAGTGCCGCAGGCATGTACAATGTACGGCATGTACAACGTTTTGAAAGGAATTCAATAGAAAGGCTACATCAAGTCAAATATGTCAGATCGCACAAGGCCAGGTGATATCAGGTTATTGGTCGGCGACCTAATGCCATGTCGCACAAGTTAGGCGACGCTGAAACCCTATTTAGATATAACTTCACGAGGAACAGGAGCATTCAATAAACCGATGGCAATGTACATAATATACATGATACTTTATCTGACCTGATGTCAATAACCTTTGGCGTGTGTTAAACCTGCATCATTATCGCAAGACCTTTATCAATTTCCGTATGGAATATTATACCAAATTCAGTTTTTTTTCTACTTAATACCGTAAGAAAACGAGTAAACTTACTTACCCGCAACTCGGCCAGTCGGTAACCTTTAGTAAAATTCCGATATAGTGGAGTTGCTCGCATTGATGAAAGGAGAGAATTGTATGAATTCCGTGTTGATAAATTACAACTACTTGTAAGAGAGTTAGTTTTTGAGCGTCTTGATCCCATAAATTCAGCCCCAACCCACTTCGTTCATGGCGCGACAAGTCCCCGGCTCCGAGACTGGCGTCGGCCTGTCTGCTGTCTACGTCAGCAGCCACCGCCCGAACGGAGACGTACATTGGACATTGTACCTTCCCCTCCCTCCTTCCGGCTGACACCCCGCCAGCCAGGCGCCAGCCACGTGACCTCTAACCGACCGGCGCGCCACGCCGCCGTCGTTAATGCTAGATGTAACTATGTTCACATAAAGTTATACGTTTGGCTGTCCCGTAACCGTAATTGATATAATCCCGTAAGCCTTGCGATTGTAAAAGTGTACTGTAAACGTAACACATCGTCACCGCCACTAGAAACAGACCATTTTCCCTTCTAGAAGGCCGTCGACATGGATATGACGTCAAGGAGGCTTCTGCGCCCTCGACCAATCCGCGACCGGGGGTCTCCCGAAGTCACTAGCGGCCGTGCGGCCCCAACCAGTCGGTCTGGAATCATCTGAGCGAGCGGACCGCTGCTACGCGTGCGCGCTTCCCAACTAAATTCGGCTTCTAAATTCATAGGAAAGGCAGTATCACGGCTTACCTTCCGAGGAGAACGTACTGTACGGTGGCTGTCGTTCTCGTGTGATCGTGGAGTGCTCCAGTGCAATACAGGGCAGCAAAAGGTACTGGTACTTTCGTGACTGGAGTTATCGCAAACGTCGAGGTTGCTAGACTTTCGCGTGCCAATAAGGACTTTCCTACATACTCCGAATGGTGGCTTTGAATATATTGGAACATAGCGTTTGACCGTCCAAGGTCCATAATCTTTGATGACCTCGACTGGGAATGTGTGCTAGATACTCTCACGAATGGTTCTCGAAGTGCTCGATGTCTCGAGGAGCTCTCACGGTACTGGCACGATTTACTTGCATGATACGTAAAATGTTCATCCATGATATATCGATGTAACGTGCAACGTAGCGTAACGTTTAACGTGGTGTAACGCTTAGCGTCGTGCAACGGGCAACGTGGTGCAACGTGTGCACCCCCCCCCCCCAGAGGACGCCGTGGAGGCCGCGAAGCGGGTAGCCGGAAACGGTCTCAGCCTGAAAGCCTGGGTGGAGTACGTGGGTGACGTGCAGGTGGCCGAGCGTAAGCCAATCACCAGCCAGCGGCCGCCAGCCGCCGATGACGTCACACATGACGCCGGCACCGGCGGCCGGCTGTTCTCCCACCTGCTGCTGCAGGGGAACGTGCAGACGGGCACGCTGTTCGCGTTCGACCAGAAATACATGCGCGACTTCTGCCCGCTGATAGCGCTGCAGACCAGAATAGTGAGAATCTTGCTCCCTCTCTCGTATTTATTCGCTCACAATAATCGTTCATTTCAAAGGGAAGGTCAACAGGCGTACCTGTTGGCCAATCGATTTCTGTTCGTGGGACACGTCTTATTTTCAGATCATTTGGGTCCAGATTCGAAGTTTGCCACTTTTAAAACTGATTTGGGATGCCCAAGCGGTTTTCAAACAGTCAGAAATGCACGTGTGTAGTGTGGTAAGAGTATTGTTGGTGCTCCAAGTTGGTTTACATTGCGAGTTTTCTGCTTCGTGCTTCTTCACTCAAGGACCTTCAAGCAATGTTTACCTCTTCCCTGATGTGTTCCAAGCTGTAATATGCGCAGCAATATGATTGTACGACGGTTCGGTTAGCCATGACCCTTATGTTTGCTGCTGTATCCCACAACTTGCAGGTATTTGTTATTTGTTTAGGCTTACGCAGGCTTGCATGAATGTTGGTTGGGATCGATGTGCTAAAAATCGGTGCTGAGCCTGCCAGCTTCAGAATACTCACCGTAAATAGTCAAGAGGGTAACTCCTATAAAACAGGCTAACTAGTTCCATCGGATGTTCGCTGATGTAAAATTGCGTCATGATTGCAGTTCCATTGTTCGGTAGAATGCAGCAGGCTGTGAAGGAGAATGTAATGCACGGCTTAACGTTACCGCAGTGTGATGGTTGTGATGAGCTGCTGTCGTCTCCGTAGACTCTGGTGATGAACTGTTGCGACCTCTTTGGGCCCCAGTGTCGGCTTGTTATAATCTCTGCTGGTTCCAGTGTAGAGTTGTTGTGGTGTCCGTGGACCAAAATGCATGTTTTTGAGAGTCCCTTGTAATGTATTCATGCAGCAACCTAAAGGCAAGCGTGGGTATGATTTAAAGCGGCATTTTGTACTCTTCCCTTGGAACCATAGGTGGAGCTTTAGTGTCAGGAGGTGCTGCTTGAACGACCCCACATGGCTAAGAACCACGTGGCTTTGATAAATTTAACATTGGTGCATATGAAAATAAATGGAAAAGTACCACATAGAAACCGCAAAGCCATGCAAAAGCACTAACTGAAGTTTCCGACAGACTGGAAAATTCCATTAGTGCTTAGAACGACATGTAGCCACAAAAATGCATTGTTTTGCCGCATGACGTCAAGCTCATATCCGGCACATCTGCTCCGTCCTGACCAGGGCGTGCCCTCTCCGGCAGTACCCGCCGACGTCGCACTTCCTGAACAGACACCGCACGATGGAGGACGGCGCCAGGGAGGTGCTGGTCGAGTTCACCATACGCTTCCTGCAGACGCAGACCAACATCCGGTCCGGCTTCATGGTCAGGCTGGCCGAGATGGCCAACGGAATCGAGAACAGCTTCCAGGTAAGGTCATACTTGTGGTGGTTCTCACAGATCTGTCTCGTGCCTGTGATGGTCCTCACAGATCTAGCTCGTGCCTGTGGTGGTCCTCACAGATCTGTCTCGTGCATGTGGTGGTTCTCACAGATCTGTCTCGCGCCTGTGGTGGTCCTCACAGATCTGTCTCGTGCCTGTGGTGGTCCTCGCAGTTTTGCCTCGTGCCTTTGATGGTCCTCACAGCTCTGCCTCGTACTTGTGGTAGTCTTCACATCTCTGTCTCGTACTTATGGTGGTTCTTACAGCTCTGTCTCGTACTTGTGGTTGTCCTCACAGCTCTGTCTCGTACTTGTGGTGGTCCTCACAGCTCTACATCGTGCTTGTGTTGGTTCTCACAGCTCTGTCTCGTGCCTGTGGTGGTCCTCGCAGATCCTTTGAGTGTTTTGTGATTGCCAAGCTGAGCTGCTGCTGTTGAGGATTATGGTGCAGAGGAACCTTGGAAACCATCAGCGGAGAATAGACTGCTGGTGATGGCTATGTTACTGTTGATTAGACGTGAGCGCATGTTGTTCATCGTCGCTGCTTTGTGCGTGTATGTATTTGGGATTGTTGTGCTAGTCAGCTGCTTCGGATATATTGCGCCCACACCTAGTATATTACAAGTACATCAGGAGATAAAACAACTGTATATGCAAAAGCGATGACATGGAATGCGAGTAGAAACAGAACTCATCCAGACATTCGCAAGCAATGGAGATCGTGTGTGGAAGATGAGAAGCAAGTCAATCCGTCTAAACCATGTCAGTTGTGTTATGGACAAACATTGAAGGCATGGTTCACAGTGCTACACCGGCGGGAGGGGGAGGCTAGCCTAACCTTTGCTGACCCTACGAACCGCCGGCGGGACATGAACAACATGCACTTGGATGGTGCCGAGGAATCTTGAAACATCTGAGATGTGTGCACTTGGGGCTCCAATATCCACAATACTAGATGGCTTAATTTATTTCTGTCGAATGGAATTAAGATGTTCGTAGGAGATAAGTGTGTGTTCAACCGTCATTACGGTCCCACGAGCTGTCCATCGGTCTCGATCTCTACCGGTAAAAAGACTGTGTGTTTGATATATATGATCGATGTGGAGTCTGCATAGCACAGCTTCCTCTCTTCTGTTTTTTTTCCGAACCGCGGACCGCCAGTATCCTACAGATGGCTTTATTTGTTTTGATATGCACGGTTTCTCTAAAGACCGCCGATGTTGAAATTCTTCCAAGACTGCCAAGTTCAACGTGGTGAATAAGTTTGTTGCCGGTATCTTTATACCAGTCGGTGTAGGGAGCTTTCAAACGGCCTTGGCAGCCGCCTCTGCCTTTCCGCTTCCATGGACTTCAACGCGTCCTGGAGCCCACATACAACTGATACTGCATTGCACTCGCACGATGGCCGTCAGTGTATTTAAAATATTTCACACTACGTAAGAAGGATGTAATGAAGGAAGGTCCGGTGAGAACGTGGAGCAAACTCACTGTGTCTGAGACTGTGAAAACATTTGCATGGTGATGCCGTGAGATAAAACAGCATCCTCGATATTGCGAATAGTTATACTATAAAAACTGAACATTGAGGAGGTAATGCATGTATTTAGTTGACCTCACTACCTACTAAAGCGCAGCCTCGTCTCTGCTCTCGGTCAGTGGATATATTTAGGTACTAGGTACCAGCTTCAGGTCAGGGAAATTATATGTTAGACCACTGTTGTTAAAAGTAATCCAAAGCTTAGGACAGCCGAACTAATAGGCAGAAGAAACGAGTAAACTCAGAAACCAAACTTAGTGAGAAATAACACCAGGAGCTTGAATCATTCAAACCATATGCTTTTTGGCAACACACAATTGGGAAACATCCATTTCAATCGGGTGGGTCAAATCCTGTTCAAATGTTAACCCCATTGACGATTTCCTCCGATAGGTGTATGACGTCATATTCACTCACCGGACGAAGGATGAGATGGACGGGTACGCTCCCGTGATAGACGCCAGTCTGGGGGACGGCCGGTACGCCCTGGTGGTGGCGCAGCACCGACCCAGCCGCGACGCCGACTACCAGAACCGTCTCCTCAAACTGGTGAGCGCCGTGCGCCAGGCGTACGTGCCGCAGTGTTTCCCGCCTCATCTGATAATGGTGCCGGCTGCGTAGCTCTGCCTGCCTGTGAGGCGTACGTGCCGCAGTATTTCCCGACACATCTGACAATGTGTCCGAGTCGTAGCTTTGTCTACCGGTGCAGACGACATTCAATTACGACACTGCTGTTAGAAATAAGACAACGCTTTCTATGAAAGTAGTCATTCATTTGGCGTTGATGGACTTTTGGTAGCTGCTCGATGCGGGTACATTAAGGAAGAAAACAGTTTAAAGCACTGTTCGATTTATGCTTAAATTCGAAGGTATTCTTGTGCATAGCATAACAAAATCGGGATGAAAGATTGCATGCACGACGGTCCGTTTTGCAAAGTGGTCGATAGATATGTTTCCCTCCGTCCGTCTGGAAGTTGGTAGTGAGTAGCACCTGGCCCGGCGAAGATATCATCGGCCGGCCCAGAGAGAGTTAGGCTTGCAAAAACAATTTAGGTCCTGGAATACTTGTCCGATTCTAAACACTGGGGACCATCTAGTATACCGGCATCGGTGAAGTAGGATCATTGGTGCCAGCGACCGTAAGTGCTTAACCCCGTCACGTGTGGGAGACGGAAGTGCTAACTGGCCCACACCTCGCTGATTGCACCTTAATTTCCCACTGATTTCACGCTGACTCCTCGCTTATTACACAGACTCCTCGCTGATTACACACTGACTCCTCGCTTATTACACACTGACTCCTCGCTTATTACACACTGACTCCTCGCTGATTACACACCTACTCCTCGCTGATTACACACTGACTCCTCGCTGATTACACACCGACTCCTCGCTGATTACACACTGACTCCTCGCTTATTACACACTGACTCCTCGCTGATTACACACTGACTCCTCGCTGATTACACACCGACTCTTCGCTGATTGCACACTGATTCCTCGCGGATTACACACTGACTCCTCGCTGATTACACACCGACTCCTCGCTGATTACACACCGACTCCTCGCTGATTACACACCGACTCTTCGCTTATTACATAGACTCCTCGCTGATTACACACTGACTCCTCGCTTATTACACACTGATTCCTCGCTGATTACACACTGACTCCTCGCTTATTACACACTGACTCCTCGCTGATTACACACTGACTCCTCGCTTATTACACACCGACTCCTCGCTGATTACACACTGACTATTCGCTGATTACACACCGACTCCTCGCTGTTTACACACTGACTCATCGCTGATTACACACTGACTCCTCGCTGATTACGCACTGACTCCTCGCTGATTACACACTGACTCCTCGCTTATTACACACTGATTCCTCGCTGATTACACACTGACTCTTCGCTTATTACATATACTTCTCGCTGATTACACACTGACTCCTCGCTTATTACACAATGACTCCTCGCTGATTACACACTGACTCCTCGCTTATTACACACCGATTCCTCGCTGATTACACACTGACTCTTCGCTGATTACACACCGACTCCTCGCTGATTACACACTGACTCATCACTGATTACACACTGACTCCTTGCTGATTACACACTGACTCCTCACTGATTACACACTGATTCCTCGCTGATTACACACTGACTCTTCGCTTATTACATATACTTCTCGCTGATTACACACTGACTCCTCGCTTATTACACAATGACTCCTCGCTGATTACACACTGACTCCTCGCTTATTACACACTGATTCCTGGCTGATTACACACTGACTCCTCGCTGATTACACACTGACTCCTCGCTGATTACACACTGACTCCTCGCTTATTACACACTGATTCCTCGCTGATTACACACTGACTCTTCGCTTATTACATATACTTCTCGCTGATTACACACTGACTCCTCGCTTATTACACAATGAATCCTCGCTGATTACACACTGACTCCTCGCTTATTACACACTGACTCCTCGCTGATTACATACTGACTCCTCGCTGAATACACACTGATTCCTCGCTTATTACATACTGACTTCGCTGATTACACACTGACTCCTCGCTGATTACACACTGACTCCTCGCTTATTACACACTGATTCCTCGCTGATTACACACTGACTCTTCGCTTATTACATAGACTTCTCGCTGATTACACACTGACTCCTCGCTGATTACACACTGACTCCTCGCTGATTACACACTGACTCCTCGCTTATTACACACTGACTCCTCGCTGATTACACACTGACTCTTCGCTTATTACATATACTTCTCGCTGATTACACACTGACTCCTCGCTTATTACACAATGACTCCTCGCTGATTACACACTGACTCCTCCCTTATTACACACTGACTCCTCGCTGATTACATATTGACTCCTCGCTGAATACACACTGATTCTTCGCTTATTACATACTGACTCTTCGCTGATTACACACTGACTCCTCGCTTATTACACACTGACTCCTTGCTGATTACACACTGATTCCTCGCTGATTACACACTGACTGCTCATTGATTACACACCGACTCCTGGCTGATTACACACCGACTCCTCGCTTATTACACAATGACTCCTCGCTTATTACACACTGACTCCTCACTGATTACACACATACTCCTCGCTGATTACATACTGACTCCTCGCTAATTGCACACTGACTCCTCGCTGATTACACACTGACTCTTCGCTTATTACACAGACTCCTCGCTGATTACACACTGACTCCTCGCTGATTACACACTGACTCTTCGCTTATTACATAGACTCCTCGCTGATTACACACTGACTCCTCGCTGCTTACACACTGACTCCTCGCTGATTCTGTATCTAAGTCCGCATCCCAGTTAAGCTCTGACTCCGCCTCTGACTTTGTTTCTGACTGCATCACCGACTTAACGCTAACTTCATCGTAACTCCACCCATGACTCCGTCTCTGACTCTGTCTCTGGACTCCCTATCTGACTCCCACCATGACTCTCACTCTGATTCCGATTGCTGCTCCGTGATCCGTCTCCTACCCACCTTCTGACTTACGGACCAAGTCCAATTCTATACTTGTCACCGCAGTCCGCTTCATCTCTGACTCCGGCCCTGACTCTATCCCTGACGTCGTGTCTGACTCTGTCTCAGACTCCGTCTCTGACTCTACCTCTGACGCCGCCGCTGAATCTGTCTCTGACTCCGATTCTGACTCTATCCATGACGCCGTGTCCGACTCTGTCTCTGACTCCGGCTCTGACCTTACTCTGACCTTACTCTGACTCGGTGCCCGACCCTGACTGCAGGCTACCAAATACGGAGACGTGGAGAACCCGTTCTGGAACAGCTTCGCGCCGGTCCACTTCATCGACGACACTGCCGACGGCCAGTGGCACCGACTGCTGATCAGGGTCATCACCACATTCGCCGGACGTGGGCCCAAGGCGGAGCTGCATGTCGAGGTCAGGTCACACACCCACCTCAGTGTCGAGACGGGCCGGCCACCGAGCTCCACGTCGAGGTCATGCACGGCTTTCGTCATCATCTCCACCTCCGTCGTCGTCCCGGGTGGGAGCTGTACGCTTTGGCCATTCTCCTTTTGTTTCAGATCTGGTGCCATAACATATGGGTTGACATGGGTAGCCAGTGGGACAGGGGTGGGCTACATGAGGGCAGCGGTACAGGTGCAGTATCCATGGATGGATAATTGTATTCTTTCAGGAGTGCCTGTGCACCCCGGAAACTTGTCGAGTAATACTGATGATGAACATAGAACCCTATCGGAAACCACTCCTGGAAGTGTTCAGGTTCCGTTTCATTCAATGTAGAATCACCCCGAAAACGTATGCACTTCTCCACGAATGACAGTACCACTGTTCACGTGCGACTTCTCCGCATGCCCACTTCCAATCGACAAACAGGGGGGGTTAGAAGGCAGGTGTCCAAAGTTTGCTTAATAATTTCAGAAATAACACTTTTAAGTTGCATAGAGGAAATCAGCGCCAAGATCCCTCCGTCCTCTCCATTTAACCGTTGTGTGTCGACGGTCTCACCTTCCAGTGACGTTCCTACCGGAGCTGGTTCACGTTTCTGCCACCAGGTGCCGTTCGGCGACGACTACAAGTGCATCTTCAAAGGCTGGGTGCATTCGGAAATGGTGGCTGACATCCAGTTCGTGTCGTTCAGTCTTCTGGGGGGCACCCGGGGCGAGGCACACGTCATGCTGGATGTGGCCGGCGACGACTGTCAGCCCCCAACTGACGACCAGCTGACGGTATGATCAGCTGAATGACATTTCCAACAAGTTTTCAGAGGCTGAAGCTACATTTCGGCCGTCGGTGGGCACGGTTCGGTCAGCAGCTGAGAACTTCGCATAGTAAGAGCGTAAAAAAACCCAACATTCACAAAGTTCCCTTTCAGTCCGACTTGGCAGTGAGCCAGATTTCACCAGCCGGCATTAATCGATAGCATCTTGCACGCACCGCTGGTGTAACCGAGCTGCCCAGCATCACAGCCGTGACATCCTGTGCCACATTCTGATGCGACGTGACCTGACTTACCGTGCCATGTGTTGACGTCACTTACCATGTCATAACGTGTCGTGTCTTGGCGTGACTTACCGTGACAAGTATTGACGTGTCTTGTCGTGCCTTGTCATGCCATATACTGACGTGATTTGACGTGACTTTTCACGCCACATATTGACGTAACTTGCTATGCCACATATTGGCGTTACTTCCATGTGATATATTGACATGATTTCCCACGCCACATATTGACGTAACTTGCTATGCCACATATTGGCGTTACTTCCATGTGATATATTGACATGATTTCCCACGCCACATATTGACGTAACTTGCTATGCCACATATTGGCGTTACTTCCATGTGATATATTGACATGATTTCCCACGCCACATATTGACGTAACTTGCTATGCCACATATTGGCGTTACTTCCATGTGATATATTGACGTGACTTCCCACGCCACATATTGACGTAACTTGCTATGCCACATATTAGCGTTACTTCCATGTGATATATTGACGTGACTTCCCACGCCACATATTGACGTAACTTGCTATGCCACATATTGGCGTTACTTCCATGTGATATATTGACGTGACTTCCCACGCCACATATTGACGTAACTTGCTATGCCACATATTGGCGTTACTTCCATGTGATATATTGACGTGACTTCCCACGCCACATATTGACGTAACTTGCTATGCCACATATTGGCGTTACTTCCATGTGATATATTGACGTGACTTCCCACGCCACATATTGACGTAACTTGCTATGCCACATATTGGCGTTACTTCCATGTGATATATTGACGTGACTTCCCACGCCACATATTGACGTAACTTGCTATGCCACATATTGGCGTTACTTCCATGTGATATATTGACGTGACTTCCCACGCCACATATTGACGTAACTTGCTATGCCACATATTAGCGTTACTTCCATGTGATATATTGACGTGACTTCCCACGCCACATATTGACGTAACTTGCTATGCCACATATTGGCGTTACTTCCATGTGATATATTGACGTGACTTCCCACGCCACATATTGACGTAACTTGCTATGCCACATATTGGCGTTACTTCCATGTGATATATTGACGTGACTTCCCACGCCACATATTGACGTAACTTGCTATGCCACATATTGGCGTTACTTCCATGTGATATATTGACGTGACTTCCCACGCCACATATTGACGTAACTTGCTATGCCACATATTGGCGTTACTTCCATGTGATATATTGACGTGACTTCCCACGCCACATATTGACGTAACTTGCTATGCCACATACTGGCGTTCCTTCCATGTGATATATTGACGTGACTTCCCACGCCACATATTGACGTAACTTGCTATGCCACATATTGGCGTTACTTCTATGTGATATATTGACGTGACTTCCAACGCCACATATTGACGTAACTTGCTATGCCACATATTGGCGTTACTTCCATGTGATATATTGACATGACTTCCCACGCCACATATTGACGTAACTTGCTATGCCACATATTGGCGTTACTTCCATGTGATATATTGACGTGACTTCCCACGCCACATATTGACGTAACTTGCTATGCCACATATTGGCGTTACTTCCATGTGATATATTGACGTGACTTCCCACGCCACATATTGACGTAACTTGCTATGCCACATATTGGCGTTACTTCCATGTGATATATTGACGTGACTTCCCACGCCACATATTGACGTAACTTGCTATGCCACATATTGGCGTTACTTCCATGTGATATATTGACATGACTTCCCACGCCACATATTGACGTAACTTGCTATGCCACATATTGGCGTTACTTCCATGTGATATATTGACGTGACTTCCAACGCCACATATTGACGTAACTTGCTATGCCACATATTAGCGTTACTTCTATGTGATATATTGACGTGACTTCCAACGCCACATATTGACGTAACTTGCTATGCCACATATTGGCGTTACTTCCATGTGATATATTGACGTGACTTCCCACGCCACATATTGACGTAACTTGCTATGCCACATATTGGCGTTACTTCCATGTGATATATTGACGTGACTTCCCACGCCACATATTGACGTAACTTGCTATGCCACATATTGGCGTTACTTCCATGTGATATATTGACGTGACTTCCCACGCCACATATTGACGTAACTTGCTATGCCACATATTGGCGTTACTTCTATGTGATATATTGACGTGACTTCCCACGCCATATATTAGCGTGACTTGACGTGACTTGCCGTGCTGTGTGGTGACGTGACGCGCCGTGACGTCACACAGCCGGTGGTGCGTGACGGAGGCTGGGGCGGCTGGTCGGCCTGGGACTGCAGCGCCGAGTGTGACGGCGGGTTCGGCAGTCGGCAGAGGCTCTGCAATGATCCGGAGCCCACGCTCTGGGGACACGACTGCCAAGGTGAGCCCACGCCGTGCTCTAGGTGAGCCCATCCGGAGCCCACGCACTGGGGGCGCGACTGCCAGGGTGAGCCCACGCCGTGCTCTAGGTGAGCCCATCCGGAGCCCAAGCTCTGGGTGCACGACTGCCAGGGTGAGCCCACGCCGTGCTCTAGGTGAGCCCATCCGGAGCCCAAGCTCTGGGTGCACGACTGCCAAGGTGAGCCCACGCCGTGCTCTAGGTGAGCCCATCCAGAGCCCAAGCTCTGGGGTACGACTGCCAGGGTGAGTCCACGCCGTGCTCTAGGTGAGCCCATCCAGAGCCCAAGCTCTGGGGTACGACTGCCAGGGTGAACCCACGCCGTGCTCTAGGTGAGTCTATTCTGTCGGGACCCCACTGTCTAGGTGAGCACCCACTCCATATTTCCATTTTGAAAGCGTACGTTTGATTTTGTGCACCGCTGTCACATCTAAAGTTTAGTCACGTCTAAAGTTTAGACCAGAAGATAATACTGCTTCGTATTCACTCCGGGAAGTTTTGCTACGTAGAGAAGCTTACCGTAATTTGACGCCGAAACTATTTTCGCATTGGTGAAATGTGCCGAAAGATGATCTCGACAGCATTTTCGGAGATAATCTCAACAAAACCACTTCATATTCTGCTGGAGTTTTACGGAAATCGTTGTTCACACTGCGTGCCATTGGCCCGTTGTAGGAGCACCACGTCGATGTACGGCACTCACGAGGTATATGGTACGCACCTCACGTACTCCGTGGACCCCCTGCTCGCTATGGTTCCTGTCGGTGGATAAGTCTTTGAGGAGATGGCAACCTACATACATCGTTGTGCGTGTGTGGCTGTCCGTGCAGAGTGGAACACCCCGCGCCAGTTTGAGGAGATGGCGACCTACATACATCGTTGTGCGTGTGTGGCTGTCCGTGCAGAGTGGAACACCCCGCGCCAGTCTGAGGAGATGGCGACCTGCATACATCGTTGTGCGTGTGTGGCTGTCCGTGCAGAGTGGAACCTCACGTTGTGCGTGTGTGGCTGTCCGTGCAGAGTGGAACACCCCTCGCAGGTCTGAGGAGATGGCGACCTACATACATCGTTGTGCGTGTGTGGCTGTCCCTGCAGAGTGGAACACCCCGCGCCAGTTCGGCCTCTGCAACAACCACAAGTGCGGCACGTTCTCCGACGACACCAGACTCAGAATGGCACACAGCCTGGCCAACGATCCCGTCTCGCTGGACCTGCGCGAGGGCGACCAGTTCGTGCTCGGGTGAGAATGTGACGGACACGCGGCCAGCGGTACGGCAGTGTCGCCTGGAGCGGCGGGTAGAGCCGGTAGAAAACCGCAGGAACCGTCATCACATCAGGTCTGCGACTAGCAGTGGGTTCGCGTCCCGGACGAGCCAACAATTTTTACATAAAATCTTACGAGCTGTTGAGATGGGTGCTGATTGGGCTTATGAGCTGAATACACTTCCCACTAGCGTTCATTGCTCAATGATGTTGCAACATAAGCGATCATTTTGCATCTGGAATGCAATGAATTCTTGTGGTACTAGGTCGCAACGGCTATATCGGACCGGCATGTTGAAATCTGTCTGTGTAATTTCGCCCTCGGTGCAGGTAGCATCGTCTGTGGTTAGACTTCAATCTCATATTTAACGCGTAAAGAACCTGTGATGTTTTGCAAGTCTGGATTCGTGATGCAAAATGTCCAGATGTGTTTGGTGAGGCCTCAACCACCTTATATATATATATATATATATATATATATATATATATATATATATATATATATATATATATATAGTCGGTGTATATACTGCCGCCACTGTTTCCTCAAACCCAAACTGTTGGCACCGCTCCAACTTATCGCATGTTGTCAGGTGTCATGTTCCTGGTCAAGCTGCTGTGTCAGTGGTCAGGTATGGGGTGCTGGGTATTGTCAGGTGTCAGGTGGCAGATATCACTATCCGATGTCAGGTGGCAGACATCAGGTGCCAGTTGTCAGCTGTCAGGTGTCAGGTTAAGGTGCCAGGTGTTGGTTACTGCACCGCTGCCGGGCTCCAGATGACAGCTGCAGTGCGTTAGGCGTCAGATGCCTGACCATCTGGTGAGGCGTCTGGTGGTGTCAACCTGATATCAGGTGTCGACCTGACCATGTGCAGGGCGAGTGTTGGGTATTATATATCAGGCAGGGATGTAGACCTGGAAACATTGGTATGACATAAGTTCGCTTAACGTTGGAAGTTCTGTCATGAGATTTCAGAAGAAAAACATGCTGTGCGAGGGGAGAGCTCTTACTGTTGTGCGCAACTTGAATTTGACTGACGTGCGGGTGGCGGTACAATATTGTGCTAGGTTGGCCTGGGAATATTGCTATGGCGTGGCACATGGTTATTTACTTCGGGTATGGAGTCCGTCTGCCATCCTATTGAAAGTCTACACCCCTGACATCAGGTCAGGCGTCTGGTGTCAGGTGTCAGGTGAGGTGTCAGGTCAGATATCAGGTATCAGCCTTCAGATATGGCGACTGTCATGCCAACCCATTGGAAGCATATACCCCTGACATCACGCCAGGTGTCAGGTGTCAGGTGAGGTGTCAGGTCTCAGGTGTCAGCTTTCAGGATATGAGTCAGCTTCCAAGGTAGGTGTCAAATGTCAGACATCACGTATCAAGTGTCAGATCATGTGTTGGACGTCAGGTGTCAGGTTGCCTGGTGTCAGGTTGCCGGGTGTCAGGTGTCAGGTTGCCGGGTGTCAGGTGTCAGGCGTTGTGCGATTGACAGGTGCAGGACAGACGCCTATCAGGCGGCGCTGGAGCAATTCTCACTGCTGGACACCATCTGGCTGAGGAACGGGCATAAATGGCAGATCGACAACAATCGGATGGAGCTGCAGGTGAGCCTGCCGTCGGTCCTCGCCGTTGGCCTTCTGAGTGAAGCGCATACCATACAGTAGGGCATGGTCCACTTCGAGCGTGTCACGAGTCTGGAACTGACCCACTCGATGTCAATTCACAGTCTCAAATGTCTCAAAACGCATTTGTTTGAAGAACAAAGTCTGCAAATCAGAGGCGCAAAAGTCCTCCAACTCACTGTCCATGGTATGTCACAGTGTTAGGTGTAAAATAGATCAGGAGGAAAAACGGTAAGCTGTGGAGAACAAGTTTATGCTCCATGCGGTCCTTCAGATATTTGTCCATCCCCATCAGACAATTTCGTTAGATTTGCACCAGTGCGCCTTGCAGAAAAAAAATCGCTAACTCTGTCACATCGCCGTTCTAACCTTCCATATGAGTTGGAAGAGCTGGCGGTTAGTTGGTGTGACACGTGTGACAGTCTCTAGAATGTCACACAAATGTCTTTAGAACCAGAAAAAAACACCAGAACATTGTTGCCCGTCCTGCCTCCTGCTTTCTGTGGACGGAAACCACAAACTCAAGCGCAAGATTTCACCATGAGGAAAGGTCCCCATTAAATAATTTTGACGCAACCATTGGTGGTTGCAGGGCCACCATCCGAGCAAACCAGACTCCGTCCCCAGTCATGCTAAGGCAATAAGGGAAAGGTAACTGACTGTTGGCGGGAAGGGGGGGGGGGCAGCTGCTCGCTCGGCCCTTGCCCTAACATGTTAGAGGATGTCACAACTCTCCGGAAAATATCGTGTGAAAGTTAGGAGGTAATCTTCCAAGGTATGTGTCAGGCTGTTTGCTCCTCTGCTGCAAGCTACCGCAACGGCCGGGTGACGTCACCCGGTGTGACGAAACATGCACCCTCGACATTAACTTACCTGACCTGATCTGGAAGGTCAATCAAAGAGTTGAAGAAATGCTCTATTTTGCTCTGAAAGTTCAAAACTGGAGGTGCCGCATTTCCATGTGATTTCCCCTCTGCCCTCCCCCCTGTCTCTCCACGGCATTGTGAGTGGCGGGAAATTATACCGCACTGCCAAGGTTAATGGATCACGATGCCATGTACGATGGTCAACAGGCGGATAATTACACCGCACTGCCCAGGTTGTGGATCACGAAGCTATCGTGTTGACTGCCAAGTGTGACAGTCAACACGCTGTCCATCTGCGGCCAGAGCTGCCGCATGCTGCGATTGTGGTATGATGCCACCACGGGCGCATTTTGGGTGCGGCGAGGATAAGCCACATATGTTTGCACAGTTCGCGCCAAAAGCGAAACAAAGCAAAACTGAATACGATGAGAGAAAACTAGTCGGGAAGCTACGGAAGGCCATTCCTAAAACGCTTTGAAGTTCATCGTGGTAACATTTTGATTGATGGATGGATTATTTTGGTTTATCTACTGTTGTTTGTTATGCCACGCACAAATCGGTCTCCTTCGGAACACCATACAGCACTAGACATAAAGACATAAAAGACATAAAAGATCTGTGCAACTATGAGCCACAAGGGCCCTTCTTGGTTGCACTCTGTACACTGAACCAGCTTTCCACCAAATGCGCCGATCAACTCCCCCTGGAATACAGAAAAACAAGTATTCTTATAATGATTGTCTATGCTGTTTTTAAAGATGTTCAATGTGTTGCTACTGACAATAGTTTCTGGCAGCTGGTGTTGCATGCCTTTGCGAGCGATGAACTACATCGAGGTGAGCAACCAAGATGACCCGACATGACCCGACATGACCCGACATGACCCGACATGTTTTTTTTTTGACACCCCCCAATTTTTTTTTTTTTTTTTTTTTTTTTTTTTTTTTTTTTTTTTTTTTTTTTTTTTTTTTTTTTTTTTTTTTTTTTTTTTTTTTATACTCCCCACGAGCGGGGGTTTTTTTTTTTTTTTTTTTTTTTGTTTTTTTTTTTTTTTTTTTTTGGCTCCCCTCCCCCTTTTTTTTTTTTGTTTTTTTTTTTTTTTTTTTTTTTTTTTTTTTTTTTTTTTTTTTTTTTTTTTTTTTTTTTTTTTTTCCCCCCCCCCCCCCCTAAAAAATTTTTTTTTTAAAAAAATTTTTTTTTTGAAGTTTTTGTTTGCCCCCTTTTTTTTTCCTTTGTGGAAGTTTTTATATTTATGAGCAGCAATTTCTCGTGCGGAGGAGAATGCTCTAGGCAGGGGCGTCGATTTGTATCCTTTTGCGGGGGCCATGGCCCCCCCAATGCTGATCTTGGCCCCCCCAATGTTGATTTGGGCCCCCCCCAATAACCCATGCTATTTTTATGCTGATAAAAAGCTAAAGGAAAAAAAGAAGAAAAACACTGTGTTAGGTACATAGAAAACTTAGTTGATGTTAACCAGCACATTTTGTACTGAAAAAGAACAGATTTGGATTAGATAGTGAACTGAGTATCCAACTTTTGTTACACAATTCAAAATTATGTGCAAAAAAAACAAAATAGCTAGATTTCCCTCCACTGTGCAAGGAAAACTTACGCCATAAAATGTTAAGATTTGCTGATGATGCATTTTAAACCAGATTGTCTTTTTTTTAATGTTAAGCCACAAAACAACAATTGGATTGTCATACTGATGTTCGTACACACCACCAATGACAAAACCACACACATGTGAGCTTAAACAGGAAAAAATCCATTCTTAATTTCCAGTCATTGTCAAACTTGCATTGTCCAGTGAACAGCAGACAATCATCCTTGAGATTGTGGATATGCAAACTATAATTATCTTCAGCAGCCCACCTATCACACCATCAGCTTGATATTTACCTAGGTACCTACCTAAATGCCCAATAACAATGCATGCATTCAATATTGATATGGGGAAAACGAGAGCCATGTGTGGGCAAATCTGCCAGCTTATGATGCCATGACAGAGAAAACTCAGCAAGAAGCTGCATGGCCACTGCAATATAATTGGTATTCCTAAAAGAATAAAAAAAAGAAAGCTATGGCTCACATGACTTTTAAGCAAACCTTAGTCATCCACGACCAATGCTATACAAGAGAAATAGCCTTGACAAGCCCAATGTCTCGTACGCCGCAAAAACACCATTATTAAACGCCGCAAAAATACCATTATTTTAAAAGGTACACCAAAGTCGCATTCAAACCTTGATGACGTCACAGGTTTTTATTCGTATATTGCAGAAATTGGTAGCATCAGGCAAGTTTCAATTTAACTGCATGGGGGAGTGACTTTTTCAGGCGTACCGGACCACAGAGGTCATTTGCGCCACCTTTTTTGAAGCGAGTACGTTACATGTCTGACTATAAAAGCGGGTGTTTGCGATCAAGGTGCAGGCATGTGGACGTTTACATAAAGGGAATTTTACGTTATAGTTTGTGTTATATTTTAGGCGCTGAAGGCGGGGCTAGGATGGGGACATCCCCCTAATGTCTAGATGGCAGGGGCGTCGATTTGTATCCTTTTGTGGGGGCCAGGGCCCCACCAGTGTTGATCTTGGCCCCCCCAATGTTGATTTGGCCCCCCCAATAACATATGCTATTTTTATGCTCATAAAAAAGTTGAAGAAAAAAAGAAGAAAAACACCATGCTAGGTACATAGAAAATGTAGTTGATGTTAACCAGCACATTTTGTAATTAAAAAAACAGATTTGGGTTAGATAGTGGACTGACTCTCCACCTTTTGCTACAAAATTCAAAATGGTGTGCACAAAAACCAATTGTCATTGTCAAACTTGCATACAATCCAGTCCCGTGAACAACAATCAGTTATCATTGAGAGTGTGGATATACAAACTATAATTAACCTCAACAGCCCACTCATCACACTATCAGTTTGATATTTGCCTGGTACCTAGGCACCTAGGTACATGCTGCAGAAAGACTTAGAAGAGCTTGTGAAGTGGTCCAAAAATGGCAGATGAAATTAAATTTTGATAAGTGCAAAATCATGCATGTATGCAGGGGCGTCGATTTGTATCCTTTTGTGGGGCCCCACCAATGTTCATCTTCCCCCCCCATGTTGATTTGGGCCCCCCCAATAACCTATGCTATTTTATGCTGATAAGAAAGTTAAAGGGAAAAAATGAAAAACACTATGCTAAGTAGAAACATTGATGTTAACCAGCACATTTTGTACTGAATAGAAACAGATTTGGATTAGATAGTGGACTGATCAGTCCACTATCCAAGGTGGAGAGTCGACTCTCCACCTTTTGCTGAAAAATTTAAAATTGTGTGCAAAAACAAACAAAACAGCTGGAATTCCCTCCACTGTGGAAGTACAGCTTACATCTTTCTGGGTTGGTTGGTTGGTTATTTGGGTTTACTGGCGCATTGACTGCGTTGGTCATACAGCGCCCATACAACTTTTCTTGTTCCCACCTTAAAGCACAATAATACCCAAAAGCTTCCGAAAAAAAAATTACAACCGTGTTCACAAAAAATATAATTTTGTATTCAAAATCAGCTTAGGTTAGGTTAGGCTCGGTTAGGTTTCTTTTTTAAGGTTGAGAATTTTCAGAAAATAAATTAAGTGAAATTTTAATTTAGTTTAATTTTTGTTCTCAAAAGATAGGTTAGGATAGGCTAGGTTAGGTTTTGTTGCATGAAAAAAAAATGTTTATGCGATGTTACCGAACTCAAAGCCTTTTTGGCATTATTTTGCTCACAACCTGAAAAGTAAGCACAAAAATAAGTGGGTCCAATCATCTTAGTCACCTTCATGAACATGGTATTCTGCATATTTTTCTTTGTTTTATAGGAAAAAAAGAACACCTTAGACTGCAAGGTTACCAAATAATTTGCAATTTTTTGGGGAAACGTTTTTGGAATTTTTTTAAAAAGTTTTCCAACTTGAAAAGCCTAAACTAACCTAACTTAACCGAACCTAACCCATTTGCTTGCTATATGGAGGCAAATGTGTGTAAAAACTTGTCTTGTTACCACCTTAAAGCACAATAATACCGATTTAGCTAGGTTAGGCTAGTTTAGTTGTTTACCTTGGAAAAATTGTTCAATCATTTTCAAAAATAAAATAAAATTGGAAGTTTTCCTTCAAAAGCAGCTGACATTAGGTTCGGGTAAGTTGGGTTCGGTTGTTCAATTTAGAAAATTTTCAGAATATATATTGCTTAATTTTTGTTTCTATTTTTTTCTCCAAAGCAGGGGCGTCGATTTGTATCGATAGACACTAGCGCGCATTAAATGTCACACATCGTGATGGGCGTTCCTCAGAACATCCAAAATCGTAACATGCAAAGAAAAAATTCCAGTTACAGAAATTCCAGCGCCTGAAGTCTAAATTTGAGGTTACAGTGACAAATGTGACGGAGGTAAGACATCTGTGGTGCAATTGCGCGCAGTGTTTAATCCGGAGGCCAATCTCATGTGACGTCGTACTGATTCGTTTTTTTGTACTTCGCACATTCTGATGTATCGCACCTTCTGATGTATCTGCGGATTGGTGTGATTTTAGATAGTGAATAAATAGCTTGCTGATATTTAATTCCCAAAGGAACAGTAGTTGAAGAAGTTGGCAGGTAAGCTTGAAAAAGTCCAGTCCATGCTTTTTTCTGATTTGTGCTCAGGGTTTCCATGTTAATATCACATAACTACCACGTTTGTCTTCAAGAAGAGCTGTTTTTAGTTTACTTTTATTAAAATTTTCATTCCACTGCTCTTAGTGCCCTTTCTGCCCAGGATTGGGGCACCTAGTGTTGCATTTCCGTCCAGGGGTTGGCACACCTTTTGGTAAATTTACAGCTTAAGGTAATTTCTGATTAATTTTTTCCCATGCAATGTTTAGGAATGTGATAAACACGATTTTGGTAAATTTGTGTTATAAGGTGTTTTATGAATTCGTGGAATGTATCATTTCAATGCAATGTTTATGAATGTGACTCAGATGATGGGACCACTCATTTTCTATACAAATGCCTACATTTCAGGTTGTAAGCAAAATAACATCAACAAAAAGCTTTGAATTAGGTGACATAGGGTAAAGTATTTTTTTTTAAATAAAATAAATGCAACATAACCTAACCTAACCTAGCTTAACCTCCCCTTGGAGAAAAACAAAACCCAAACATAAAGTTGTAAAAATTTCAGGCAATGTATTTTTTTACAATAAAAAAATGTAACCCAACCTAACCTAACCCAACCTAACCTAACCTAACCAAACCTAACCTAACCTGACCTGACCTGACCTGACCTGACCTAACCGAATCTAACCTAACCTAACCTAACCCAATTTAACCTAACCTAACATAAGCTGCTTTTAAAGAAAAAAGATCTATTTCTTTCAAATTTTGGAACAATTTTTGCAAAAAATGTCGAACTTAAACACTTAAACTAATCTAACATCACCAAACATAGCCCATTTGTTTGCTTTATGGAGGCAAATGTGTAATAACTTGCCTTGTTACCACCTTAAAGCACAATCATTCTGGTTAGATTAGGTTGGGTTAGGTTTTTTCATTTGTAAAATTTCAATAAAATAAATTGCTATATATTTTTCCAATCTTGTTTTTATAGTTGTTTTCTCCAAGGTCAGCTTAGGTTACATTAGGTTATGTTGAATTTTTAATGTATTTCTTTTAATTGCTATGTTACCTAACTCAAAGCCCATTTTTAATGTTATTTTGCTCACAACCTGGAAAGTAAGCATTTGCACAGAAACTGCAGGAGTAGTGCCATCAGCTTAGTGACATTCATAAGCATTGCATTGGAAATTTAAATAGAAAAATATTAATAAAATACATAAAAGCACACATTTAATGTCCTTTCCTCTGCAAATGCATGCCTTTCAATTGGGAGTAAAAAATAACACCAAAAAAGGGTGTGGAGTAAGGAAATATAGCATACAAATAATGTTCAAGATGTATGATAACCTTACCTAACATAGTTCAACTTCCCATACAAGAAATTAATTGTTTTTAATTTAAATTTTCGAGGCATTTTCTCAAATATTTTCAAAAATATTTTGAACTTAAAAAACCTAACCTAAGCTAGCCTGAACCGTTTCTTATTTTTTTGTAGAAAAATCATTAACAAAAATTATTTACCAACAAAGGATTTTTTTTATAACTTACAACAAAAGCCTAACCTAACCTCACAAACCTCATCCCTTTGTATGCTTCATGGAGGTAAAATGTGTGTAAACTTGTCTTGTGGTTACCTTAAACTGTGATAATACCTGGCTTTTTGGGTAATATTTCAGCTCATGGTACTCTCTGACTTCTTCTAATTTATTTTTTAATGCAGTGTTTGTTAATGTGCTGAACATGATGTAACCGCTAATTTCCTCTGCAGATGCACACTTTTCATTTGTGAGGAAAAATAACGTGGAAAAGGGGGCTTGGATTTGAGTAATATAGGATGAAAAATAATGTTCAGATAAAAAAAAATGTAACATAACCTAACCTAACCTAGCCTAGACTTCCATGCAAGAAATGATTATTTTTATGCCAAATTCTCCCCCCCCCCCAATTTCTTTTTTCTCAAACATTTTGAACTTAAAAAGTCTCACGTAACCTAATCTAGCTTGAACCGTTTTTGAAGATGTCTTTTTCATTTACTAACTTACAACAAAAGCCTAGCCTAACGCAATTAGACAAAACCTAGCTCCTTTGAATGATTCGTGGAGGTAAAAATGGGTGTAAAACATGTCTTGTGGTTACCTTAGACTGCAATAATATCTCTTTTTGTGCTACCTGGTGTACGTGATGAACCTCCATCTGCATGCTGCATGAGAGCATTGCACTTATTGGTTCACAAAGAACAATAACATTTTGAAAGTACAATATTTTCAGGAATGGAATCCTGTGCTGATAACATTTTCTGAGTTATAAATTTGCAGATGAGATCTACATCATTTGTGTTAATAAATATGAGAAATTCATAGAAATGCATACACCGGTTTGTAGACAAGAAGTTATTCTGATGATTTCTGATGTATTGGAAAATGACAAATTTTCATGATGGAAGCAGGCAAAGTTAAAGTACATATATCTCAATAAGTGGTCAGTTCACTAACAAGACAGCAAATTCACTCAAATAGCACTCAAAATGCCAGGCGGCCCACTCTTTTTGCAAGTTTAAAATCGATGACAGTGCTTTCTTGAATCATGTTTAAAGCACATGAAGGAAATGTATTGCTGACACTTGTTAGGAACTGATGTGTGTAACGTTAATTAACATTTCTAATGTCCTGATGTTTGTACACAAAATATTGCTCACTATTGTAAATAGCATGGGAAGTATGATGCCATATATCATGGCTAATTTATGGTCAAACTGTTATGCAGCAGATTCCCTGCATTGTTACTTAGTTATTTGGGCTTTAGGGCAGAGACCATGTTGATCACATAGCTCCCTGCATTGGTGTTAACTGATACATCAGTATGTTTGCAAATTCACTGATGAGTGAATCCATACCATTCTCACTGGGGTATAAAAGCTACATTATAACATTGTTTATACCGGGCGGCTGTGTCGGTGCATTGACGGCACGTTAAACTTTCGGTCAAAATTCTGCCGTTTAACTTGAATTAATGGATCGGGTGGTGGGGCCAGGGTTCACGCAACAAGCTCTGCTTAGCAATCCGACCCTGGTTCATAAAGCCAGCCCAACAAGAACTCGGATGAAACTTATTTTTAATAAAAAAAAAAATGCATATAACAGAAACCCATCCCGATTGTCCTGCTTACTCAGGACACCATAGAAGTCAATGAAGCAAATGAAAACCATAGAAGTCAATGAAAATGTTACTTCATCCCCTGTATTGTTACTGGAAACAAGTCTCTTGAACCATATGTTATGTCCTTCACAGTGTTGCTCCATCCACCTCCAACTCCAACCCTGACCAAACTTCAGGAGCTCATCCTTCTCCAAAGCAGTGTGTTGAAGAAGGTATGTATTGTAGCATAACTACTCTGACCGGAATTCCATGGTATCCATGTTGCCTTACAATCCATCCTTGCTGATCCATGTAGCAGATGTTTGACTTTCCTCAAACTGTCTGGATAACTGGGGAGTTGAAATCACATGTGCGATGAAACAGATGAACTATTCCTGGATTCTTATGTTGCATCATTGCATGGCACAGTGACATACCGAATGGGGAGGGGGAATTGTGGGAAGTTCCCTCACCCCCCCCCCGTCCTGATAGGTTGTGGGGCCCCCAAGAGTCCGCCGAGCTTAGGAAAAAAATGCGCTATGCTCCCTAAGAATTTCACTCGGTCGACCAAAAATCGCACCGGGGCTCAGAAAAATCACATTCGGGGCCCCCAAACGTAGCGCAGGGGCCCCGATAATGACGCTGGGGCCTCAAAAGTTTGCACCTGGGCCCCTGAAAATCACGTTGGGGCCGCAAACAAGTCGTGCCGGGATTCAAGAAAATCACGACGGGGGCCACAAACGGTCGGGCCGGGGCCTCCTGAAAATCACGCCGAGACTGGGGTATTAAGAATTATCACCCGGGCCCCTGAAAATCACGCCAGAGGCCTGATAGGTCCCACCGGGGCTCTAAAAGTCTCGTTGAGATCACCCAACAAATGAAGCCGGGTGAATGAAAAACAGTCCGGACACGGAAAATCAATCTGGGATCTCAACAATAGCTCCAAAAGCCCACACAACTTGTTGGGCCCCCACAAACGTGTCGTAGCCACCGCAAGGGATCCCAACAAGTGACGACGGGGCCCCAAAAATCGCACTTAGACAAAAACAAATTCACGCCGCTTCTCTTGAAAATCTCACTGGGGCCAAAACGTCGTGCCGGAGCCCCACAAGTTGCAGCTGGCTTCCCAAGTACCAATATATACCCGGAATGTCACCTTGCGGACGGAAAAATTGCGTCAAGGATCCACAAAATAAGAAGTCGTCGGACGCCGGAAAAGAAACCTGTTTGGGCACCGGAAAAAACGCACCGAGAGCCAGAAAAATCGTACCGGGTACCAAAAATAGCCTGTAGGGGGCTTATAAAAATAGACTTCACCACAAAAACCACAAGGAGACTCCATCGAATGGACCAGAGCACCGGAAAATTAAGAATGGGTCCCGAAAGAAAATTATCCGTAGGGCCTTTCTACTCTCGATCGTGCAATCTGCGGAAAAAAACACGTTGAGCAGCCGCAGTGGCGTACTAAATGGAAAAATTCCCCTCCCTAACGTTAGGCACCAAGGAAATACTTTCACCCATCGTCATTACCGTTCAGGTCTGCTGTGCTCTGATGCTTCATCAATGCCGGTGTGTTTTAGCCTGCATCTGATCGCTGAAGTATTTTTATTTAAGCCGGTGTGTGTTTGTTGGTGTGTGGAGTGAGGAGGAGGGTAACAGTGACGGTGACGGTGACGATAGATCCGAGCCTGCTATATGGCACTGCAGTCGCATGCTATTACTCGGAGTTGTTATGTTGGTGAGTTCGAGTCTCACCTGTCGCTACTATTCGCCCGCGACCAATCGGCGTGAGAGATTGGCGACGCTATATGACACAACGGTCGACGTGTCGTAGAACCAATGACCAACCAAGAGTTGTTATGTTGAAATGTACTGAGCACTGCTCTTTTAATTATGTGACTTCACCAGTTATTGGGCGATTTTCCCCGTCGGTGAGGATGCTGAATAAACATAAACATACACATCGTCGAATAAGAAATCAGAATTTCTGAGATCTGAAAATATAGTGGGCTAAATCCGATGAGTTTTTTTTTGTGGGGGGGGGGGGGGTCTAGTGTTTTGGCACTTCGGCCCCACCAATGTTTTTCAAAAATCGACACCCCTGGCTCTAGGGGAAGGGCAGAGGTAAAAAAAAGTCATCGTTCTGCCGTTTACTCCGGTGACACAATTGCTAACTGAAAGAGGCCCAGAGGAGACACAAAAGCCAGTGCTGGCACTGTTAATATACCTACCTATGCACTTACTCTCATTCTCTCGCCTCACTCAGAAAGCACTTATAAAAGTGATAAAAATGAGCAAAACAAGTAAAAAAAAACAAAAAAACTTGTGCACCTTGTCCTTTTTGTCGCCTGAATGTTGGCGAAATTAGGACAAGGATCTTGGCGAACGTTACGCTTACCGTCCAAACCGACGCGCCATTGCGTTAGCATGCGGCGTCTCCCGGACCGCCGGTGTCTCACCGGTGACAAAATGAGACACTCAGGAATGTTGTCGAATTTTGGTCGTGAGCTTGGCAAATGTGCTGCTGGCCCAAATTTGTTAGCGCCGGCGGAGATGGAAGCTCTCTTCTGAGCCAATGAGAATCGAGCGCATTGGGTGCTTGAGTTTTGCTTCGAAGGACGCGTTCTGTTTGGTCTCGTCTATCTCGTCACGGTAACAGTTGCCTATCAAGTTCCTGCAACAGATACCTACCTAGGTGGTAGTAGGTGATTAAACTATCCGTTCAGGAGCCGATTTTTGCAGAGATATAATCCTGAGAGAAGACTAGGCATGCCAAATATGCCTGGATCTACTGGCGTGGGATCAGATCCAGATGAGCCTTGACAAGAAAGCATGGGGATAAAAAAAAGCCAGCAAAGAGAGCAAGGCCTTCAACTTCAAACTGGCTCTCAAGGCAGATTGTGCAGTGTGGTGAAAAATCCAAGGATGGTGGTGTGTGTGAATTCAGTGGTGAAAGAAGAAACCTGAAGCGGCACTGTATCAAAGCATCCATGGGCTAAAGAGCCATATCAAATCCGCAATGATTCATTCGGTGTTGGAGGAAGGTGGAGACAGGCATGGAAAATTGGAGGTGAGTCTGGTAAATAAGGTTAAAGGATTTGTACCTTCAGTTCAGTTATACAAATGTGCTAGTACTAGATCTACCAGGCCAAATTCTGGTAGGAAATTGCCCTGAGCTCTCACCAAGTTGGTAGGTAGAGCCATTGTATTTATCGGCTTGTATTACCTTTACACAAAAAATGGTTTCTTCATTAAGAAAACCTTCTTTTCTGCATTGATTTATTTTGCAATGATGAAACAATTTCTCGAACAAACCTAAAAACAATAATTAGATGATGTTGGAAGGAATATCTAAAAAATTATCATATCAAGATCTTCAGATCAAGGCTTCAGAAGCCCCCCTGAAGTGTGTTTTGTGTGCCATTGCCAAATTCTGAGAGCTATTGAGCTGGAACTTTCTAAATTTCCCTAAATATTCATTGTACACATTTTGAGACCCTTTTGAAAATTTTGGTTGTACCGAAGAAGTGTCCAGGCAGTCATTTTGGGGGACATGTTGGTGCATTTCTGCCTTATTCATCCCCCTGAAATGCCTATGATTTTTGGGTATGAACAACAGCTTAATGTATGTGAAAGGTCATTCTGCATCGAATGACATTTTCCCCATCAATTTTTTTTTTTTTTTTAAATAATTATTTTGTATACTTGGCATACCTAACGTTCGGTTGTAGGAGCTGACAAGAAAGTGACAGTGCCAAGGAGTTTTCAACCTCATGTTCGCGACCCACCCCCCACCCCCCTCCATTTTTAGCAAAAATATCACCGGATTAGGCCTGTTTGTACCCTGGTATGCATCTCACTGTACGAACAATTCTGCTATGATCAACTTTAGCTGATATAGATGGTGCAGCATGTAAAATAAGGAGGGGGGGGGCTGCCTGTGCAGTAGGCACCCACGGTACCCCGCTTTCCTACGCCCATCGACGAACAAAAACTCAGATTAACGCCTGTTTTCCACGAAATGGTTACTGGCTGCCACTGGGGAATGGAGCCTTCCTTGTGGGTTTGACGGAAAAAAATGAGACACATTTGAGTTCCTGAAATTGTCCGGTGACACAACGGATACTTTTTTTACCTCTGGGGAAGGGACTGCGAGGCACGTTTGTCGACAGCATCTATCAGTTTCCCAGTGATGCTAGTGGGCCCGGTATTCAGAAGCCAAAGAAAAAAGAATCATCCTACCTACTCTGTCGAATGCAGTTAACCGAATCAAGATCTCCTGAATACAGATATTTGATGGGAAAAGACCGCAGGACGCTGGAGCGAAACCAGAAGCCTGACTTTCGAGGGGGGAATTTTCCCCCAGAAATCCTCCGATTCCGAAAATTCACCGATTTGCGCAGATAGAATCTGTCGGGACGGTTTAGGACAATATTTATCTCATAAATTGTTAATAGATTTTCCATCTCATGGGAGGAGAGGGGTGGCCCGTTGCCCCTCCTGCATTCCCCATCATCGGGCCCAATGTATTATCGACGAGTCTGTTGAAACATCAGGCAGGCCTTCATCTCCATTATCTATAAAAATCGGTGCCATGATAACCGCCACAGAGTCATTTTGCCACCACCACCCTCCCTCAACCAACTCATAATAATGGCATGTACAGATGCGAGCGGTGGGAAAGTAAACGACCTTCTTGTCCCGCACACAAATGTCCAACCAGTTCCATTGCCAGTCCTGGACCCGCCTGCGCAGATTCGAGAGTAGATTCCGAAGGCGTTCGTCCGTTCCAAGGCTTCTGTTCTAAGAAGCTCTGGGACAGTGATTGCTTCCTTGGTAGTCGCAACGAAGATATAGACGACACTGGCGAGATGTGTTACCATGCTTTTGCCTCGCAATGCCACGTAGTGAGGTGCTAACCTCTTGAAAGAGTGAGCTGATTCTGATGCAGAAAGGTCGTGTTTTTTGTCCCTTTTCCCACCAAATATTGATTGCACGACGCGAGAGAAAAGCGGCCTCACATATAGGAAGCGTTGATAATCGCCTCAATCGTGTTGCCTACCGGAGTGCCAGCTGCTCCAGTCTATTCATTAACTCGGCTCATGGGTCTCTGCCAGACGACTCTCTGCTGGTGGCGTCGGGATGGTCCCTGTGGCGATCCGCCAGGCTGCTGTCGAGTTCCGCTTACTGTATACTGTCCGATCCGCCAGGCCTCATGGTGTATGCTGTCGAGTTCCGCTTACTGTATACTGTCCGATCCGCCAGGCCTCATGGTGTATGCTGTCGAGTTCCGCTTACTGTATACTGTCCGATCCGCCAGGCCTCATGGTGTATGCTGTCGAGTTCCGCTTACTGTATACTGTCCGATCCGCCAGGCCTCATGGTGTATGCTGTCGAGTTCCGCTTACTGTATACTGTCCGATCCGCCAGGCCTCATGGTGTATGCTGTCGAGTTCCGCTTACTGTATACTGTCCGATCCGCCAGGCCTCATGGTGTATGCTGTCGAGTTCCGCTTACTGTATACTGTCCGATCCGCCAGGCCTCATGGTGTATGCTGTCGAGTTCCGCTTACTGTATACTGTCCGATCCGCCAGGCCTCATGGTGTATACTGTCGAGTTCCGCTTCGAGGAGTTACTCGCACCGGAATTTATAAAGCAGGTGTAGTCGAGCTTCGAGCGAATAAGGTGGGATACAGCAATGCAAATATTGCGCCGTCAGCTCGGGATGATGTCCGTAAAACCCTCTTCATAATATGAATTGCGTTGAAATTAACTGGTTGCTGCCACTAACCCCTTTGGTGGCCTTGGAGCTTAATCACCGTCTATGGGTACAGGCCAGATCCATGAATTGTCATGGTGGGCACATGTAAGCAGGGACGCCACTTCGAAATTACCTGGAGGGGCTCCTTTGCCCCGAGGTGCGCCTCTGGCTGAAATACTGAAGTTGGTGGCGTGCACTCGAGCCTTCCGAAGCGGCGCCTTTTGCTCTTGGACGGGTGCCTCGGGTTGACAAATTCGGGGTGCACTTGAACCTTCCCAGAGGAGCGCCTGGTCTTCCAAGGAGTCACCTTTTCCTCTCAGTGGGACACCATTATCTGAGAAAAAAAAATTCGAGGGAGCGGGGAGATACACTAAACCTTTCCCAGAGGGGCGCCTTTTGCAGCCCGGAGGGGCGCCGCCTTCCAATGGGCGGGGCAAATTCCTCCAGTCCCCCCCCCCCCCAGTGTATCCGCCACTGTATGGGCAAAGACGAGTGATGACAGCGTCGGCAACATAGAACGGCGACCGTTTTGGAGGTGGAATGGAAGTGGAAGTAGAAATCGGGCACCATGTATAACAACTCAAGACGCAAAACTGCTGTCTGCAGCTGTTCCTCCATCGATGGTGACCCCGTCACACTGGGCCAGATAGCCGAGTCGTCAGCAATAAGTGATCTTGCAATGCATTGTGGTATGCGTTGTCTACGTCAATAATCAATTTACCGAATAGCGCAGCGCCTAGTACACTTCCTTGCGGATTATAATTCATATATGCAAACCATTGTGGTATATAGTCTTCCACGCAGACACGAAGCGTGTGATCAGATAGGAAGTTTAAAAAAGAAGAATGTTCCCATAGGCCCTAAGCTCACGCATCCCATGATTCTGCAGCCTATGCCGCCATACGATATCATAGGCACGCTCTATGTAAATGAGCACCGTCCCCGTGTGTCGGGTTGGCATACTGTCATATTGTGCTACAATATCTTATCGTAATACCTGATGCGAAGTTCTGCGGTTTGGCCATCCCAATAATTTCTTTCAAACTCCGTCCCTGGTCATAAACGTGTCCCGATTCCCAGCAATTGTCATGCTATTGCGCATGTGGTGCATGCAAATGACCGTCTGGTAGCCGCGTCTCCATTCACATAACCCTGTCCCTCGCCTCCTCCCCCGGCCCCTTGCTGATCCATCTACCCATCCTATCACTGATGACGCCTCACATTATCCATTGCTGTTGTTGTCGCACTTTGTATGACGCCACACACGAGGCAGGACCCTGACGTCGTCCGCAGAGCTGCCGTGGCCGCCGCCCTGTATGACGCCACACGCCCGCCCGACAGGACCTGGACGTGGTGGTGAGGAACGCCAGCCGGAACGACACGGGCGTATACGGCTGCGTGGTGGGGCCGAGCGACGACAGCACCGGGCTGGTGTCCATCGTCGCCGTGATCGTCAGGACGGGAAACGTCACACGGTGCGCCCGCCGGAGAAAACACGCGCCCACTCTGAGCAGTCAGTGGGCTTTTTTTGCTGGCCGGTTTTGAGCGACTCATTTAGCACCTCGACCGATCTGGGTCTTGTATGGGACTTATAGGGAACTTAATGTGATACATATCATCTTGAAATTACTCGTGACGGTGACTTCTTGATCTTACCAAGTATAACTGTGGATCTGCTATCTGATGCGTTTATAATATAGGAGGCATTTAATTCGAAACAAAGTGAACTTGTCAGCGTAAATATACATGGAAACAATGTACTTCAAGGTAAAGCTTGCCATGCATTTCAGAGTCGCAATGATGAACAACGTATCCTCAGTTCGCCAAAGATCGATCGCGAGTGTTGATAATTTCAGCCTACGGCTTCGACTTCGATCTACTTGTGGTGTTGAAGAACGTACAGCTGTGGTGCACCCTGGTGCAGGCCACGCAGAAGCAGTGCTCCCGAGTTCCAACGCACAAACCTCAGGGTGTATGCCTTGTCGGCACTTCCCGGCAGGATGGGTGTCATATGAGGGAATATTTTGCCCTCAGTGCAAGCCCTGTAGCAGTCCGAATGAGATTAACACCCTCATCGTCGGAGCGTCTCTCCCGTGACATTGTCACACATCTACATCCGTTACGTGCATTTTCAGACGCGCCATGACCGGAGATAGAGTGCAGTTCAACTGTCAGGGAGACCTGCTGGACCAGGTGTACGACGACCTGCTCCACTTCTGGTACCTCGATGGTGAACTGTACTCCTACATGGGCTACAGGTGAGTACACGTGTGAGACACTCCAATCGGTGTCATGTCAGTTGGTCCACATAGTCTGCCCCATGTTGCAACTTTGTGCAGGAGAGAAAGCCTCGTAGGTAGTGCGAGTCCCTCTGCTTCTGTTGTTGTTTTGTTGTTCCGAATTGTAATACGAAAGTGAATGAGCTTCTTCGAAGCTGTGATGGAGACTGCTGCAATGAAAACAAGATCCGGAGGAGAATCGGTTCTGTGGACCAGTCTAAATCGCACATGCAATAGTAATTAATCGGGCTAAATTGATAATTGGAAGTGCGCAAATTTTCAGTTATACACGAACAAAAACAGGCTGGCAAGGCAGGAAAGTGAGCTGTGTGAATTATTATTTCAAGACTGGAAACGGAAACTTAACCGCTGTTTTCGGAACGGCAGATACCCATTAGCCGGTCGTATAATTTGGTTCGCTTTTCAGCTCCTTCGCGGAAGTGGAACAAAGTATGCGAAATTATCACGCCTTGACCCCATTGCGACTGTTCGTACACTGCAGTCCACACAGTGCTGCAATGCATGCATCTTCAAATGGTGACTTTTCCTCACCTCCTGTCCCCAGCGACCACCTTGTCCAGCGGCACATCCTTGCTGAGATATAAGACAATTGCCCG